>JALAZF010000101.1:10600000-10895000 GCA_022829125.1 Lathyrus tuberosus | reverse complement strand
TAAATTTTTTATTTTGAATTGTAGTTATGAATTCCAATTTAATGATTTAGTTGAATTTGTATCATATTTCAAAATTCACCTCATTTTTAATCTATTTTATTTTCAAGATCTAAAAAAAGAATGGAAAAAAATCTATATGAAAATCAATCTCATACGTAAAAAAGAATGAAGAAAAAATGAATGGATTGCCATACATATCTTTGTTATAGAAATGTAGTGACCATTTATTCATATATAAGGAGTGTGTATTTCTTCTCCAAACACCAAAAAATGCTCTAAGTTATCGAACTTTTTCTCTATTTTCCTTGAACATATATAAGGAGTGTTTGTATTTTTTTGATGTTGTAAGTGTTTTTCATATATATTGTTTTGGTTGTGCGGTTTTCATGAACATAAAGTTTCATCATTATAAAATTGATCTCTTATGAAGTTGTTCTATTTTTAATTAGTCATGTGCAGAAGTTGATCCAATTTTTGTTAACCTATTATCATCTACCTTAGACATCTAATGGAAATTGTACAAGGGTTATCACAAGTTCATTGTCGAATGGAATGGAAGTCTAAGAGATCATTTACTAACTAGTTGTTGGCCATATATTCAACAAAACTATTGTTTGCCATTCAAATTTCATGAATTTAGCTTATGGTATTATGGTGACAGCATGTTCTTTTTGGTTATTGATGTCGTCAAGAACAAACCAAAATATGCGAAAATAATTGAGTTTCTTGAACAAACGGAAGAAATCCTATTAGATTTTACAAAAGGGAGAGAAAAAGGAAGAAGAAGAATAAGAATTGGTTAAAACTGTTTTATTAGTCACTTTCTCAATAAGCGTTAAAGATTATAAGTGAATACCAACAAATTAACCTCTCTCAACAACCTGAGAGAACTAGTTTATTTATAGACTACTAAACTAACTTAAGCTAACTTAACAATCGCGCTTACAAGCAAGGCTTAATTCGACATGCTAACTTAAATTACAACTTAACATATTTCGACAACATGCTTGAATAGAATTTGACTACAGTAAGCACAACTCCTGTCGAACCATGAAGCTACCCTTGTCGACACCAGAGTTCGATCCTAATACCATAAATCTCCATCTTGGAACAAACTCTATAACAAGGAAACAAACTAGCTTTCATCATGCAACTTTATCAACTGCATACAGTGGAAAACTTGCTACTTGGCAATGTCTTGGTGATCATATCAGTAGCATTGTCATTAGTTGAAACCTTCAACACTTGGACTTCTCCACGCTCGATTATCTCTATGGAGAAGTGCAGCCTCACATCGACGTGTTTGGTTCGCTCATGATAGGCTGAATTCTTCGACAAGTGTATTGAACTTTGAATTTCACATTTAACAGTGATAATTCGACCTTGAAGTTTCATCTCCTTAGCAAAACCTTCAAGCCATAATGCTTCTTTCACAACTTCAGTGAGGGAAATATACTCCGCTTCAGCGGTTGATAATGCAACAACCTTCTGAAGTATTGCTTTCTGTTCGCTGTTGATCTTGGCGAACAACCTCTGGTTTACCAGAATGGTGAAATCTGGGTTACTTGCAGGATTAACCAAACAAATCCTAGGACGTCGGGCGAAAACTTAGATCAACGTGATAAATTTTAAATTAAGGGTGATATCTTGGTTCTTGGTTTTATGTATTTAAGTCTTTTGGAATAAAAGATTTCAACTAACTCTAGATGAAAGTCTGAGATAAAAGAAAATGACTTTGAAAAGAACTTTTAAAGTAAAATGGCGAAGAAAGAACTTTAAAGTAAAATGACGAAGAAAACATAAAGATGCTGGTAAATGTAAAGGAATTGGTAAAAAAGACTTTGATTGATAAAGAAATTAAAAGATGGTGTTTACACGTACATTTTTTCCAAATAACTCTTTTCTCTCACACGGGTACTTTGAGTAATTTCAGGAAGTTTTGTACAAGTTTTTCACACTGAATTCTAATAACAACTATCCTATTTATAGATAAACAAAATAACTGCTATTAACGACTAAATCCTAAAACTTCGACATCTGGCATTCTGCATGTCTCCCTTTCGCCAGGTGCTTCCACGCGTCTTCTGTCAAACGTTATAATTCTCCTGAATTTGAATCTTCAAGTTATGTCGAACAAACGCGTCCTTTCAGACTTGTCGAATTGTCGAACTATTGCAACCTTCTTCATACTTGTCCAAACTTTTTTCCATTTGCAGAAATCTTTACTTGACGAAATGTCGAAACGTTGTCCTGTCGAAATGTCGAAGGATGTTGAAGAATATCTCCCAAGTAGATATACTCTTTCAGTTGTGCTTCTTTTGGCATGTTCCTCAATTTGTCGAAAATAACTTTTTACGTGTTGAACTCATGGCGTCGAAAATACGCATATACAAATTGCCCCCCAGCAAAGGTATTTCGACTATCCTGGAGAAATAATCCTTTGGTGTTCAACCAATATTTTGACGCCATGTCATCCTAATTTTAAATTACACAATTTCAAGTTCCAACATATTTCATCATTTTACTTTCTCAAAACGTCAACTCTAGCCCACGTTCTAGCTTCTAGACCATTATTACTTAACCTAACGTCATGGCCATCTCTTTTTTAACTTCCACTTTTCTTCATCACCGTCAAGATGATGCCACGTGCCCTCCATGATCACCACTAAACTCAAAAAATCATTTCCTCTTATAAATACATAAACCCCTATTTCTCTTTCTTTTTTACGCTTTTGAACCTTTCTTCTTCACCATCACTCCAAATCTTCATCTTCTTTCTAAAAACTTTCTGATTCAACAATGGCTTTTCAAAGATCATCAAGCAGCAAACCTTCCAAGAGTGAGCAACCTTCCATCATCCCTCCTGCGCATAGGTTGGATGAACCAACACTGATTGGGGATCAACAATACCTTCCTGAGCCTCCAAATGCGAGGGAAAAAGACTGCATTTTTAAATCCCAGGCACTCATCCTTGTTATTATTTCTGGTAATCATTATGCCATGTTAGGACCACTCCCTAACCCAGACATTAAACCTGAGCGTTTACAAGAGTTTTTTCCCACTTATTCTCACACAAAACCCATAGGTGCTGGGGTGAAACCCCCCACTCTAGAGAAACCAGTAGAACAAACTGAACCTCAAGGTTCAAATGAAAAAGATGAGGAAGTAATAAATTTAACCTATCTAAATTATACTAGGATTTTTAGAACTTGCCCTTGGTCGAAAGACCTTTCAAACTACTTGTCTTGGTTGAATAGAGTTGAAAATGTTAAAGAAAATTTTTGGAAAGAAATAGGAATTTTTGACTTGATACAATTATCAAGAGTAGGACCCAATGTTTACCCTAACATGCTGCTAGCCTCCCTTTACTTTTGGGATAGTACGTATAACACCTTCCACCTCCCCTGCGGGATGGTTACCCCTACGCTGTTCGACATAGCTGCCATAGTTGGCCTTAGTCCAGTTGGCATTGACTTCGACCCCACTCACCTGAACGAGGACTCCATAGATTTCGACACTAGTTTCGCCCCATACTCCCTTTTTATGTCTCACTACCATGGCGAAGATGACCACGAAGTTTCTGACAAAGAGCACATAGCTTTTCTAACCTTGTGGCTGACCAAATTCGTCTTTTGCTCCCGCTCACTTCAAGTGGCTAAGAGGTTCATCACTATGGCGAACCAACTCCATGCTGGGATCAAGTTATGCTTGAGTGAGGTAATCTTGGCGAACCTGTATGAGTCCTTGAGTGAAAGCGTGCGTTCTTTGAAGACATTGAAGGACAAAGGGAAGCTTAATTTGGCAGGCCCCTTTTGGCTCTTGCAACTATGGCTGAATGCCACTTTCGAAGCCTTTATTCCTGCGAAGCATGACATAAATGAAGAGGAATTCAAAAGCAGGAGTGTCGAATGGCCTAGATTGGTGCAATTGACACCAACTGATGAAACAATTAGCCTTCGACGGGCCTTCACTAGCTACGTAATGATGTTTGCTGAGAGACATCATTTTACTTCGACTATGGCCCCGTTTGCTGACAGAACAATTGGACCTGAATGGTTTACACTACAATTCCCCCTGCAAACCAAAAAAGATGAAAACATCTTCCTAAATGTCTGGGAATCCTTTTTGACCCCTAGGCTCCTGTCCTCCCACCGCAATACTACAAAACCCCAGATTGCCTTAATAGTTTATCAACCTAACTTGGTTGCCAGGCAATTTGGCCTAATACAAATCATGCATCGACCTCTTTTCCCTAAAAGAGGGGTCATCATTTTCTACAACTCCTTCCCCGACGAAGCCACCAGCAGGGAATTGTCAAACAAGCTGACTGACGAATCTTTGGATATTCGACCGGTGGTTTTTCAACCATCATTCCTTTGCACTCCTGAGTTCGACACATGGTGGAGGGAATACTATGCTACCAAATTTTTCGACGTAAAAGCTTTCATCACTCATCTGACGAATGCTTTTGCTCTTGTGCAGAAACGGACTAAAAAAGGTACACAAAGACACATCCAAGAAATACAAAAATTTCAAAAATATTTTGAAACCGTTTACAGACCTGATGATCTTAGTCGAACCATACGCGAAGCAGCAGTTACTTTAAAAGAAAAATTCACGGAGAAGTTGGAGAAGTTGAAACTGCCTCCACACATTCGACCAGAAATGCGTTACAACTTGGCTTTCAGCTATTACCCTCCTAAATTTCCACCTTTACCATCTGCTGAATTTGGTGTGGCTTTAAGTCCTCCATTTCCAGATTGGTTCACATGTGGGAATCATATGAAAATTCTTCGTGAAAGTTATAAAAAACCTGCTAAACGCGTGGTTGCGACTAAGTATCATCTGGATAACTACCCAGGGCACCTTCATAATGGAATAGAACACGTTCGCGTGGAAGATCCCATTCTTGAAGGTGTTAACAACAACACGAATTTTGTCATTTTATTATCACATATTTCTCACTGCCTAACTTTCCCCTTTTTCTTTTTTTTTTCAGCTGTGAAAGTGCCTGCCAAGAAAGCTTCCGTCGAAACTCCACAAAGTGCCGCCCAGACACCTTCGACTAAGGTATAAATCTCTTCCTCTTTTGATCTATTCTTTTATTTCTTTAAGACACTCACTATTTTTGATTTATATGATCAGGTAAGTCAAAAAACCTCTACATTCCAAAAAAGAAAGAAAATACCAGAGATAATCCCTGTCGAAGAGTCCAGTGATGAGTCTCCATCTCCAAATCCCCCTCCTCAAAAGAAGAAAAGACTGCAGAAAATTGCCTCACAAAAATCCATTGTCAAATCCTCTAAAAGGGAATCTTCTAGCAGTCCTGCTACAAAACATCAGATGAAGGATACGGGGAGTGGAAAGTCTAGCTCCAAAACTGAGACTTCTAAGGTAAATTTCAATCTCGACCCTTCTCGTTTATTTTATTTCATTTTTAACTTAGAAATTTTTCTTTTGATAGAAGCCAAAAGTCATCGAAAAACAACCCGAGACAATCCAGGAGGAGGCAGCTCGAGAGGAGGACACTCCTATCAAAGAACTTGAGAGACAAACGGTTGAAGCATTCGACACTACTGTGGGAGCTGATTCTGATAACAACTCTCCTTCTCATCCTGGATTACACGCTGAGCAGCAAAAAGATCATGATGTTGAAGCAGACACTGCTGTCAAAGGAGATCCTGAAGAGAAGACTGCTGACGAAGAAGATCTGTAAGAAGCTAGGCGAACTTCAGAGCATAGCAACCAGCCTACTCCTGACCAAACTCAAAGGAGTTCCCAAACAACCGGTTCGACTAGTCTTTCTCATGAAGAGCTTGAAAGTCTCAAAGTGCAGAAACCCCTGGACTACCTGAAAGCCATACTTAGCACCAGATTCAACTTTAAAGACTCTTCCTACAGCAGTTCGACTACTTCTGGAGCCACTTCTGAAGTGCAGTCTCTACCCAATATCATGACTCAGATCAAGGCGAAGATCCTTGATGTTGACTTGTTCCAAGTTCTAGAGGAGAATGCCACTGCTCCAATGGAGTTGAAGAAACTGTTGAAGCAAGTTAACGTCTTGGATGCTTCTGTCGAAGTCTGCAATTTTGTGATAGAGCTGACAACTGTGATTGACTTATCCAGCGCAGATCTTCACCGTCGAAGGGACTTATGTCAACAAATCTCTAAAAAAATGGACCAACAAGCTGCTGAATGGAACTCTGTTTCTGTTTCGACAAATAAGGTTTCAAAACTACAAGAGCTTTCTGAAGCCTCTGTCAAGAAGATTGCTACTTGCCATAACCACATCCAGACATGGAAGAAACAAATAGCAGTTCTCCAAGAGAAAATTTCCAAAGAGGAGGAACTCATAGCTTCTATCCAGCAGCCTAGGCAAAGCGAGATTGATGAAGAGTTGAAGGTTGGCATTCAACACGCAGAGACCGCTCAAAAGATCAACCAAGAGATTGAAGTTGCCCATATTCACAAGAACCTCTGTGATCGTCGACTTCAATTTCAGAAAGACAAATTTACCGCTTTGAAGGCACAGTTTGCAAACCTTCAGCTTTAGTCGAATTTTCCTGTCAATTTCCAGCCCTTTGAGGCTTTATTTGTAATGATTTAACGTCATCTGTTTGGCAGCACAATATTTACTTTTCAATTTCCGTTTTATTCGACTGCTATCTTTATTTCCTGCAATATTGGTTTATACCTTTTCAAATATTTGCCATTTATTTTTAATATCCTTTCGTCTTTCCCTATTTCTTCGACCTCATATGCGCCATTAGAAAATATTTTCAAAACTTTGAAAGGTCCTTCCCATTTAGGAGACCATTTTCCCATAACTCTGTCTTTTCGATCCATAGGAAGAATTACCTTCCAGACATAATCACCAATTGAAAAAGTCTTAAATTTTACTTTTCTATTGTAGAACTTTTCGACTCTCTCTTTTTGTCTCTTTATGAGATCTAAGGCACGAAGCCTTTCTTCGTCTAAATCAACCAATTCATCCATCATCATACTCCAGTATGTCTCTGATGGGATCTGATGATGCCTTTGAACCCTAACTGATTGCAAATACAATTCGACTGGCAAAACTGCATCATGCCCATAAGTTAATTTAAATGGAGTCGAATTGGTTGCTTCTTTAGGAGATGTTCGACAAGCCCATAAAATTTGATCTAAGGTATTATGCCAATTTTTTGGCTTTCCACCTACATGTTTTTTGATCAAATTTATCACTACCTTGTTAGCCGCTTCGACTTGTCCATTAGCCTGAGCATAATAAGGTGTCGAAGTAAGGAGCTTAAAACCTGTATCTTGTGCAAACTTCTGCATCTTTCGACCAGTAAACACAGATCCTTGATCCATTGTTATTGTTTCCGGTATCCCAAATCTGTAGATTATATGCTTTTGGATAAAATCCATAACTGCTTCTTGATCTACATTCACCAATGGTATGGCTTCAATCCACTTAGTAAAATAATCTACTCCAACTAAAATGTACCTTTGCCCTTTTGAAGAGGCTGGTCGAATTTCACCAATTAAATCTAACGCCCAACCTCTGAATGGCCAAGGTTTTACAATCGAATGTAACTCACTTGCAGGAACATGTGGTATACCTGCATGTACTTGGCACTCTTGACAGCCTTTTGCAAACTCGACACAATCCTTTAGCATTGTTGGCCAATACATTCCTTGTCGAAACAATAACCACTTCATTTTGTGGCCTGCTTGGTGTGCGCCACACGCTCCACTATGCACATTTGACAATGCTATGTATGCTTCATTTTCGCCTAAGCATTTCAACAAGACTCCTTCCGCAGTCTTCTTGAACAATTCATTGCCAAAAAGTACATAACTCAAAGCTCTATATTTTACCTTTCGTTCGACTTTTTGATTTGGATCTTGCAAATATTCTTTGATGGGTTTTCTCCAGTCTTCGACTCCTGCATCATCTACGTTGCAGATCTCATAATTCTCTTCGTCACCATATCCCAATTTTATTGTCTCTAAATCCGATGGGGACAAACCTACAGATATGATTCTTCCTCTGACTTCAATGGCTTTTTCTAACTTCTCCTCCGACACTTTGTATCCTGATGCCAGTTGAGCAAGATCATTCGCATCTTGATTCTCCATCCTGGGAATGTGCCTAAAAACCACATTGTCGAACTTCTTGAGAAGTCTATTTGCTATCACGAAGTACATTATTAGATTCTCTTTCACACATTTGTACTCCTTAGTCAACTGCTTTATTACCAACTCAGAGTCACCCATTATTTCGACTCTTGTTGCCCCCAATTCCAACAAGATTTCAAGTCCAGCAATCAAAGCTTCATATTCGACTTCATTGTTCGAACATAGCCCTTCGACTTTGTACTTGAACTTTGTTGGAATTTTGTCAGGAGAAATAATCACCATCCTAATACCAAGTCCATCCTTATGCCTGGAACCGTCGAAATACAGTTTCCATGGTGCTAATTCGACGTACTCCATAGTTTCGACTATAGAGTGGTCAGCTATAAAATCAGCCACCACCTGTCCTTTCATAGCCTTTAAAGGCAAATATTTTAAGGAGTATTCTGTTAGAGCCAAAGCCCATTTTCCAATTCGACTATGCAAAATAGACTTAGACAACATATGTTTTATTACGTCGAAATGAGAAGATAAATATACATCAACAGGCTTTATATAATGCTTCAATTTCATACAAGAGAAATATACACATAAACATAGTTTTTCTATAGCACTATATCTAGTTTCAGCATCATTTAAGACTCTGCTGAGATAATAGATGGCCCTTTCGACGCCATTCTCATCCTCTTGACACAACATACTTCCTAATGTCTTGTCTGATGCAGAGATATACAACCTCATGCTTCTTTTCCTACAAGGGGACATCAAGATTGGAGGACTAGCCAAGTACTCTTTGATTTTGTCGAAAGCCACTTGTTGCTCTTGCCCCCATGTGAATTCTTCTTTCTTTAGTCGAAGTAGAGGAGAAAAGGGTTGTGTCTTTCCACTGAGGTTGGAGATGAATCTTCTTAGAAAATTGATCTTCCCTAGTAGAGATTGCAATCCCTTTTTCGTTGATGGCGCTTTCGCTTCCATTATAGCTTTGGCTTTGTTTTCATTTATTTCGATCCCTTTCTTATAGACCACAAAACCTAAAAAATCACCCGCCTGCACACCAAAAGCACATTTAAGGGGATTCATCTTTAGACCAAACTTTCTCATCCTCTCAAAGGATTGTCGAAGATGGTCAATATGATCTTTTCCTGAAACAGACTTGATTACAATATCATCAATGTAAATCTGCATAAACGTCTCAATAAAATCATGGAAAATTGAATTCATAGCCCTTTGGTAAGTGGCTCCAGCATTCTTTAAACCAAAAGGCATCACTACCCATTCATAAGTTCCAATTGCTCCAGGACAACGAAAAGCTGTCTTAGAAACATCCTCTTCAGCAATAAAAATTTGGTTATAGCCAGAGTATCCATCCAACATACTTAGATACTCGTGACCTGCTGCAGAATCTATAAGCATTTCTGCTACTGGCATAGGATATTCATCCTTTGGGGTAGCAGAATTTAAATCTCTAAAATCAATGCATACCCTAAGTTTGCCATTTTTCTTAATAACCGGAACTATATTTGCAATCCAATCAACATACCTAGTAGTGCGGATGAAGTTGCATTTTAGAAGTCTTTCGACCTCTTCTTTTATTTTCGACAGAACTTCTGGTGCAAAGCGCCTTGGAGTTTGCTTGACTGGCTTCTTCCCTTCTATGATTGGCAGCTTCAATTCGACCAAACTTCTGTCCAAACCAGGCATTTCGTCATAATCCCATGCAAAGCAATCTTTGAACTCCTTCAACAACTGGATTATTTCGACTCTGAACTGAGGATCCATCCTTGCACTTATGTAGGTTGGTCTTTTTTCTGCCCCCAGTCCCAAGTTGATTTCTTCTAAAGGATCCTGCGCCACCATCTTCAAATTGTTCGACACTGGATCTTTTTCGAACCCCAAAGGTTCGTCGTCATAAATGGCGTCAAGTTTCTGGTGTTGCCATTCGTCTATTTGGTTGTTATCACTATTTTCCTCAACGTCTTTTTTGAGACATTGTTCATTTGAATCTTCATGATTGGCTTCAACAGCCATGTATTTTACTTCGGCCTCCAGAGCCGCTTTGAATTTGTTTTCGGCTATGTAAGCCGTAATTTTGTCGAGCACTGCTTGTTCACTCATCATCATTGTCGAACTCATTCCCCCATCCTGTTGGTGCTACGTTGGTAGTCCCCCACATGTAGTTGGAGTCACCAATGACTTCCTTATCCCACTGAAAACCATGTGTAGGATGGAGATACATGGAACAGTATGCGTTGTCCGTTGCCTTCAAGTCGAATTTCGCCGGACTGCAAGGAGGTATGTGGGCTAAGTTTTTGTCGAAACTTCGATCGCTTACATTGTTTACTTCAGACATGAAGTAACTTTGGTCTGCTTCTATGTTCTCGACGATTCCATCTGGCCTCCAAATAACTATTCTCTGGTGCATCGACGAGGGAACAGCACCTATACCATGGATCCATTCTCTTCCCAACATCAAGTTGTAGTTTGCCCTAGAAGCAATAACTATAAACATTGTTGGCCTTGTTATAGTACCAACTGTCAGATCCACTTGAATAAATCCCATGGTTGTTCCTACCTTTCCTTCGTAATTCGACAGAACCATGTTGTGGGGCTTTGCATCCGAGTCATCTTTGCCAATCTTTTTCAGCATGAAATGGGGCATTAAATTCACAGCGGCACCACCATCCACTAGGATCTTGTTCACACCAACACTCTCAATCTTTCCTTTGATAAACAAAGGCTTCAAGTGCGCTTTCATGGAATCGTCTGGTCTTTCGAAGAAAGCATTTTGCTCTTCGACACAACCATTATTCATTACGTAGTAGCACACGGGCTTGTGCACCATCGTTTCCTCTTCCATCCCATCCTCTTCGTCTTCGACTTCCATGATCCTATCATAGTCTCTGGGAAGGACCGAGACCACATTACAGGCAACGTCGAAGGATGCCTCCGAATCTGACTTGAAATCATCTGTCATCTCGTCATCCTCCAACTTCTTCTCTTTGGGCACAGTTTGCGCTGCCACGCTATTTGGTTTGATTTGCTGGAGAGGCTTCTTCTTGTTTGCCATTTGAGCGTTGCTGCTACATTCTGCTTCGTCCTTGTTTCCAGCCACTTTTCTCATCATACCCTTTTCAGCAACTTCTTTCTCAACCTTCTTTTGCCTTTGGAACCTCCTCCACTGGGATCTCGACATGGGGTTCTTCCCTTTATAATTCTCTGAAGGATATGGCCTAGGTTTATATTTCTCCAACTCCTTCTTGTTTTCCATTGAAGTGCCTCTTTGCACATCGAAATTCTTCCACTTCTTCTGGCCTTGGGCATCTCTGATGGGTTGAACCCATTTGTCATCTATCACTTTGTTTGATGGCTTGTAATCGCCATAGTGTCTGTCCCCGCGCCTCCATTGGTGGTGCTCACTCCTTCTTGGATCATATCTTGTCGCTCCCCCATTCGCCTTCCTTCTTGTTTGATATGTTGCCTCCAAGTTTGTGGCAGCCTTTCTGTCGAAAATGGAACTGCAACGAGGGCATAACATCACGTCACTCTTCCTTCTCTGGCACCTTTTGATGAATTCGACCAAACTCTCATCTTCTTTGAGGTACGCCAGCTTTTGGTACTCCTCTCGACGTTGATCTTCATCTACTGCTGCCTGAGTTTTCTGCGAAACTTCTACCATATTGATCCCCACATTTTGCTTGTCATCAATGGTTAGTCTGTTCATCTTTTCAATGAGCTTTTCCTCTTCGACTCTGTCCTTCTTTTTCGTCAGGTCGAACTTCCCTTCTGGGCAGCAACACCAGGATATGTTCCTAGGAGCATGCTTGCAGCAACACTTGTTTGACTTTTCTTTAGGGTCTTCCTCTATTCTTCGTAGGATCCCATAAGTCCCAGATTTCCCACGGCCATGTACAACTTTTTCTTTCATTTCTGTGACTTCCTTGTCGAAAGGTCCCATGATGTTGATGCAGTAATTTGCAACATCGGCCTCCTTCGTGTTGTCAAGATCAAGGCCTTCAGTAGCCTTGTTTTTAGCAACAAGGTCTTCAGTAACTTCTTCCTTGGCGATAGGGGAATCACCATCGTCATCAAAGTCACTTCCCCAACCAGTTGGTTGGATTTCACTGATGTCGGTGTGATAAGTTGCAGGAATAGTGTACTTCACCAGGTAGTCAAATTTTCCACTTGGCTGTCCCAAGCAATCCCAGGTTTCTCCTGGTCGAACCACCACGTCTTCAGCAACACTGTCATCGTTCTTTTCGTCGGAACCCTCTGTAGTTTTCTTCAATTTCTGATTATCAAAGCTTTCAGTAACTTCGACCTTACCTTCATCGTCGAAGTCCTCAGTGACTTCAACTTTGTTTTTGTTGTCAAGATCTTCAGTGACTTTGACTTCATTATCGTTGTCGAACGCTTCAGTACCTTCGACTTCGTTCTGGCCTGCAAGATCTTCAGTAATCTCGACCATGTTGACACTGGTGTCGAAACCTTCCATAGCCTCCACCATCTCGAAACTGCCATCAGAAGCAACTTCAATCTCCACCATATTCACAGTGGATGGTTCCGCATAGTGTGCTTCGACAACCTGCATAGGATTCGAATCAATCCCCATTTGTTGTTTTGGCTTCTCGCCAAACTTCAGCCTTCCATCACGGATAGCATTTTGAACTAGATCCCTGAAAAGAAAACATTGAGATGTTTTATGACCCAAAAAGTTATGGTACTTACAAAAACCCCTCTTTCTCTGTTGTTCGACAGGAAGTTCTTTAGCGCCTGGTGGCTTTATTAACTGACCATCTTTGACCAATAAATCAAAAATTTCGTCACACTTGGTGACGTCGAACGTATAAGTTCGTTTGGGAAACTTATCATTCTTTTCAGGTTCGACTGGATTTTTTCCATTCGACGGAGCTAGTACTTTACAGGCGTATGGTGGGCCAGACTTTAGTTCTGCCAGATCAATTTCTTGTTCGTCGAACAAAATTAGTTCATTTTCGTCACCATCATCATCCTGGCATACTCCTACATAAGCCACTCTTTCCTTTTTATTTTTATTTGATCTGAATTTCTCAGCTTTTAGCCTTTCAATCTGTCTTACCCTATCTGCTAATTGTGCCATATCTCTTAAATATTGAGTGTCTAATTTCTTCCTTATAGAATAATCTAGACCCCCTGCAGCCATTTTGACTAACTCTCGTTCTGGCACTTGTGTGAAACATCTTGCCTTAAGCAACCTGAACCTATTTAGGTAATCATCTATAGGCTCTGAAAATTTCCTCTTAACACTGGCTAATTCCTTCAAACTTATCTTAGTCTGACCCATATAGAATTGTTCATGGAACAATCTTTCCAATTGGGTCCATGTGAATATAGAGTTCGCAGGCAAGGATGTAAACCAGGTGAATGCATTTTTTGTCAAGGAACTTGGGAAGTACTTCATTTTCAAATTTTCATTATTGACTATATCTCCTGCTTCTATTAGATAACGCGCTACATGCTCTATAGTAGATTCACTGGTATCTCCTGAAAACTTAGTAAACTTAGGGACTTTCCATCTTGGGGGTAGTTCCTCTTGCAGAATGTGTTCTGATAATGGGGAAGTATAAGTAGGCCTTTGCAAACCTATATTTACACCGTTTTGGGCCATTATCCTTTCGACCATGGCTGTTATGTTATTTTCGACAGGCAAGTTATTATATCGTATTCGCTGTTGCAACACATCATCAGCATCTTGGCCTCTCTGGACTATTACCCTCCTAGGTTCTTGTTGAACGGGGATTTCGACACGAGGCTGTTCGACCACTGCCTCTTGGTTTCTAGGGTTTGCCTGAGGATTCTCTAAAGGCCTTTGATTTATCGTGGGTTCCTCTTCGACATTTACTACTTGGTTTTGAATCACTTGTTCTCTTTGTCGTGTTTGAGGAACACCAAAAAAGTCAGCAATGCGCGTCATTTGCGCAGCCAACAATTGGTTGGTTTGGGTAGTGTTTTGTATTAAAGGGTTAAACACTGCTCCCATTTGTTGAGTCAACATTTGGACCATATCATGATTACTTTCCTCCATTTGTTGTCGAATTACTTGCGCAGAATTATTGGTAATTGCTGGCATTTGGAAATTTGGTAGGGATTGGTTCAATCTACTCATATTTCCACCATATCCTGATCCTTGCAATGGTGAAGACATGTGGACCATGGCGTCAGAATACAAGGGTGGTGCACTTTGCAAGTTTGCCATTACTGACGTTGGCATTCCATATGGTTGTTCTCTTCCGAACATAGGCATGGAAAAATTTGTCTGGAATGGCCTAAAATTTTGTCCTCCCGGAGGAGGCGTCCCCAAAGGCCTTGAATGTCCCATTGTGGAGGAACTAGGCATACTTTGGGAGAGCGAAACTGCTGGTATAGATCCTGTTGACAAAGGCATAACCTCCTCCAGAACAGGGTTTGAATCCACATTTCCCCCTGTCGAAGGTATAGGGTTGGAAACTGGAATATTTTCATTTGAATTTGGATTGGGATTAGGATTATTTGACTGATTCGCCATTTTCCTTACTCTAGTTCTTTTGGGTCTCTCTACGTCGGATACGGCTAATTTACCGCTTCTTAGTATCATACAACAAAGACAAAACCTTAATAAATTTTTTTTAAGTTTTATATTGCACTAGTCCCACCAGGTGTGCCAATTTGTTCGTTGTTGATCTTGGCGAACAACCTCTGGTTTACCAGAATGGTGAAATCTGGGTTACTTGTAGGATTAACCAAACAAATCCTAGGACGTCGGGCGAAAACTTAGATCAACGTGATAAATTTTAAATTAAGGGTGATATCTTGGTTCTTGGTTTTATGTATTTAAGTCTTTTGGAATAAAAGATTTCAACTAACTCTAGATGAAAGTCTGAGATAAAAGAAAATGACTTTGAAAAGAACTTTTAAAGTAAAATGGCGAAGAAAGAACTTTAAAGTAAAATGACGAAGAAAACATAAAGATGCTGGTAAATGTAAAGGAATTGGTAAAAAAGACTTTGATTGATAAAGAAATTAAAAGATGGTGTTTACACGTACATTATTTCCAAATAACTCTTTTCTCTCACACGGGTACTTTGAGTAATTTCAGGAAGTTTTGTACAAGTTTTTCACACTGAATTCTAATAACAACTATCCTATTTATAGATAAACAAAATAACTGCTATTAACGACTAAATCCTAAAACTTCGACATCTGGCATTCTGCATGTCTCCCTTTCGCCAGGTGCTTCCACGCGTCTTCTGCCAAACATTATAATTCTCCTGAATTTGAATCTTCAAGTTATGTCGAACAAACGCGTCCTTTCAGACTTGTCGAATTGTCGAACTATTGCAACCTTATTCATACTTGTCCAAACTTTTTTCCATTTGCAGAAATCTTTACTTGACGAAATGTCGAAACGTTGTCCTGTCGAAATGTCGAAGGATGTTGAAGAATATCTCCCAAGTAGATATACTCTTTCAGTTGTGCTTCTTTTGGCATGTTCCTCCATTTGTCGAAAACAACTTTTTACGTGTTGAACTCATGGTGTCGAAAATACGCATATACACTTTCCAACTGATTGTTGTGCCGAACATAGTGAACACATATCCAGAAATAGATTTTTTGGAATCCACACTACATGCATAATCAGAGTCGACAAATCCTTCGATTTCGACTTTTCTATCTTCACCACAGGCTCCACCATAAATCAGGACTCTGCTTAGAGACCCATTTATGTACCTTAGAATCCACTTCAATGCTTGTCAGTGTGTCTTCCCATGATTGGCCATATACCTGCTTACAAGGCTCACTATGTACGTTATGTCTAGCCATGTACAAACAATAGCATACAACAAAGAACCTACTATACTAGCATATGGAATGCTATTCATACAGGCTCTTTCGACTTCAGTATTAGGACTTTGAGTCGTACTCAAGTTGTACTGAGGATTAACCGGTGTTAGAACATGCTTTAAATTCGACATAACAAACTTGTCGAGAATCTTCTTCAGGTATGTCTCTTGAAATAATCATAATCTCGACTGCTTTCTATCTCTCTGGATGTCAATCCCAAGAATTTTGGAGACAGCTCCCAAATCATTCATGTTGAACTCCTTATCGAGTTCAGCCTTCACCTTCATAACATATTTCGAGTCAAAATTTGAAGTAAACACAGTAGTCGAACTGGCTCCAAGTGAAACCTATGTGTGTCGTGAACTTGTTGAATCTCCTATTCCATTGTCTAAGAGATTGTTTCAAGCCATACAAAGGCCTATTCAGCTTGCACGCATAATCTCCCTTCCCTTTTTATGCATGCCCTTCAAGTTGCCTCGTCAGGATTGTTTCATCTAGATCACCATACAAGAAGGTTGTCTTCACATCCATTTTTTCAAGTTCTAGGTCTAACTTCGCCACCATGGCTAACAACAATTGATAAGTGCAAAATGTAACTATTTTTGTATATAAGTTTTGTTACACTTATCGATACTTTTTGGTTAATATCGTTCGAATAAACCCCGATTTGTTTATAAATACGTTTACTTTACATTTCAGTGTATATATTGCGTATCGTGTAAATATCAATGCGTTTAATTGATTTTCTATCATTTTTGCAGGTATTCAATCAAGGATATCTTGCCATTGTCGTAAAGAGCATTGAATAAGCTTTCAAGTGCTTCCGACCGTGCGTAAATCAGAGTTGCGGTTCAGAAGTTGTGGTCAAATTAAGGCCTGGTTTGCTGTCAAGTTTGCCTTGCGAGTTTGCCAGCGAATGTTCGCTTTGCAAATGGCTGGTGAGTTCCCAGCGAAGGCTCCCAGAATTAGATAGGGGAGAAAAGGACCAAAGTTCGCTTTGCGAACTGTGCAGCGAGCATTCGCTTTGCGAATAAATCTTTCGCACTGCGAACTTCTGGAATTTTGCAGAGGCGGTTTAGCATTTCAGAGGCACTTAAGTGCCATTTTTTTAGGCTCGCTTTGCGAGTAAAACGTTCGCTTAGCGAACATGACAGATTTTATAATTCTATTAGTTCATTTTTAGTCAATTTTTAGGTATGGGTTTGGGGATTTTTGCTCCCAACTTCATCAACTTCATTTTTCAGTTGATTAGCTTAGAAAACAACATGGAAGCTTGCATACGGATGAATCGGGGTGGATTGATCATCGATCGGCTTTGACAAACCGCAAGATGTTTAGTTTATTTCTCTTCTTCTTTGTGTTTTTCTTCTTTTTTGGGTTATTGTATATGTATTTGTTCTGAACTCATGTATATTTGTCGCCCATGGCGTTGTATGATATTTGCTTTACAAATCTTTATTGGTGATTGTCTCTGATTTTTGCTTTATGCGCGGGGTTTGAGTTGTGTTAGAGATAAACTTCATAAACTTTGATTAGGGATGATTATCTGTTAGTTTCTGGATGCTAGAGATAGATTTTAGAGCTAACAATCTTCAATAGGCGTCGAAACTTAATGCCTCAGTATCTTGAGTCGGGTGCGAGAGTGTCGACGATGGTAACACGATTGTTCTCTCAACTTTGCGTTAGACATAACCTTTGTTGTGAGCGATGCTGGATGATGTTGAGGAGTATTATAGGTGGAGTATAACTAGGTCGGTAAGTTTAAATTTGTGAGGGGTCGATTATGTGCATGCTGGATAAGTTTGTCTCTCTGATTAATGAATTATTTTTGTTTTAATGTTTACTTTTCTGCATTTACTTTTGTTCTGGACTGGACCAATGGCCAGACACGGCCCAATCCACTTTTGCTCCAAAGCGGCCCAAATTGCCTAAGTCCAATCCACGAAGGGGCAAAAGTTACCTTTTTGCCCCTCCAACCGGAAACAATGCCCGTTACGCACAACTTATCCGCTCCCCGAACAGCTGTAGGCAGGTGCCCGAAACTACGTCTGTGCCCGACATAACGGCTAGTTTCGGGCACCCTGCCCGACATAACGGCTAGTTTGGGTAGTTATATATTCTTCGGGAAAACGATTATTTCGCCCTGAAAATAGGACCGTTGGCCACGCGCTGGGGGCTCTATATGAACCCTCTCACTTGAGAGGGTCAGGTATCAAATATTCACCCTACGAACTAACGCTTTGTACTTGCCCCTTTTCTCTGACCCTTTCTTACTTGAGTGTCGGAGTGCCTTGCAGATACACCCCCTCCTCCTCTCCATACGACCAACATCCCAGGCGTACTTGGTGGCCCACTTTTACAGGATCTGATCCAGCCTTCACGATCAGTGGCGCCGTCTGTGGGAATCATTGTTCTCCCCATCTTTCTTTCCCCGGAAACCAAAGATTAAAACAATTTTCAAAGATCATCATCATCATGGCCTCTCAAGATCACGCCAAAGGTGCTCTAAAAACCACTGTCCTCCCCGTCAACAAGACTGACGTTGACGGCCAATCATCTCTTCTCCGAGATGCCCATTTTCTGAGGGACGGAGCCACAGCTTCTCCTTCCCCCACCCCTGCTGACCGCAATCATGATCAGCCTTCGCTGGACGTCTAGCCCGTTCCTGTTCCGCCCAACGCCGACCCGGCCGTGGCAGCCCTCCTAGAGGCGGTCAACAAAACCAACACCCTGATTCTGCAGCAGAACGAGAGGATCGAGGCATTAGAAGAGTTCAACTGTCCATGATCAAGGAGGCCGCAACCCCAGAGAGATATTGACCGGAGACTACGCCAAGAGCCTAACCCTCGCGCCGCCCGGAAGCGTGACCAAGTTTCCCCGCATGACCAGCATTCTCCCGGCTACAAGAGGACTCGAAGGAACGAGCAGTCTCCCCCGGTCAACTCTAAAGGCCAGGCCCGTTCACCGTCTCCCCGAAGGAATCGCTCACCTTCTCCTCGAAGGAACCACTCCCCTTCTCCCCGAAGGAACCGTCGCCGCGAGCGTACCCTTCGATCCCCGTCATTCACCAGTTCTAGCAGCGACGATGAGCCTCGCGGCCCATTGTCCCAGGAAATCTTGGCTACCCGTCTCCCTAAGGGCTTGGAGAAGCCCCCGTCACTGGGAACGTACGACGGGACTACTGACCCCGATGAACACATCGAGAACATCGATGCGCTATTAGACTACCGTGGCGTACGGGGCGCCATAAAGTGCCGACTATTTCCGACCACGCTGCGAAAAGGGGCAATGACATGGTACAAGCAGCTGCCTGAAGAGTCCATTACCTCGTGGAGGCAACTGGGCAGAATGTTCTCACGGCATTTCACAGCTTCTCGCCATCACCCCAAGACTGAGGCCTCCCTCGGAGCCATAATCCAAGGGAAAGACGAACATCTCCGCGCATATATCGAGAGGTTCAACAAAGAAGCAGTACATGTCCCTACAATGGACGAGATGTAAAAGTTTATGCTCGAGCAAGGGCTTCGCCCGGGCTCCGAGTTCTCTAAAGCTATCGGTCTCGTACCACCGAGGAACCTAGATGCCCTCCTCCTCAAAGCCCAATCACATATCCAGTACGAAGAGAAGGTTGCGGCCAGCAACGTCCGAGCATCACGCCATCATGAGAACGCTCGGACCTCCAGAGGTGAGGAAGCCTCAACATCTCGTCGAGGCGAACGGAGGCGCGATGACCGTCCTCGTGACTCCCGCGACAACAAGGGGCCCTCCGGGCGATTCCACGACTATACCCCCCTGACCGTCTCCAGGGAGAAGATACTGTCCGAGTGTGCGAATTCCAAATTCAAGCAGGCAGGGGTCCGCTTCCCCAAACAACTGTCGGCCAGACCCAACACGAACAAATCAAAATACTTCCGTTTCCACAAGAGTCACGGCTACACCACTGAGGACTGCATCCATCTGAAGGATGCTATTGAGATACTGACCAGGGACGGCCACCTGAAACAGTTTGCGAAGAAAAAGGACACTCCTCGGCAGGACGCCCAGGAGTCCAAGAAGATAGAGGAGAAAGTACCCTTCTCGGAAGAAGCCAACATCCAGGTCGCTCTGTCCATATCGCGACCAGAGGACTTCTACGTCCCTGACGGGCTCAGCGCCCCTGCTTATTTCACGGCCCACAGCCCTTGGGAGACGTTTCCCTCCGCTATGGTTATCTCCGGCGGGGGCTTCAACAAAGTCACGGTGGGGTCCGTGAAACGAAAATTCGAGCATCTGATCAACACAAGCTCTAATAAGGTGACCACGCTCGACCAGGCCCAGAAGGGCTCTATCCACATCTCCTTCTACCCGGAAGAGCTCCTCGGAGGATCCCCAAACTCGAGCATACCTTTGCTCGTTAGAGCCCGAATGGCGAACTTCGACCTTCGCAGAATCCTCGTCGACCAGGGCAGCTCGGTCGACATCATGTACTCCCAGTTGTTTTCAACACTTCAGCTGGACGAATCACACCTTACCCCCTACGTAGGGTCTGATTTGCAGGGATTCAACGGATCAGTGACCAAGCCTTAGGGATACGTCGAACTGATCGTAACCTTTGGATCAGCTGAGACGGCCAGATCCGTCAAGGTATAATTTCTGGTGATCAACTTCCCGTCGCTTTACTAGTGCATATTCGGAAGACCAACCCTGGCCGAGTTGGTAGCTGTGCCTTCAACGGTCCACCTCAAGATGAAGTATTACACTTCAAAAGGGATGGTCACCCCCCTCCATGGCGATATCGAGGTTGTACGACGGTGTTTCGAAGCAGCAACAAAGGGGCTCAACGCTATTGCGTCCAAGCCAAAAACATCGAGCAGGCCAGCATTGCCAAGCAGCTCCGAGGAAGCTAAGCCTATGCCCCAGGTCGACTCCATCGACCTCGACAGCCGCTTCCCCGAAGAAGACCAACAGGAGGAACGAGCAGCTTCAGCCAACCCATTCACATCGTCCAGTAGCAGCTCCCATCCGATGCGTCCGATCCCGGATGGCAACTTCGAGATCGTTCTGTTCGCCGATGACCCTCAGCGGGGAGTGAAGATTGGAGAAGACCTGCCCGACATCGCGAGGAAACAGCTCAAAGCAAGCCTCCGTGAGAATGCCGACCTCTTCGCCTGGAGCGCCGCCGAGATGCCCGACCTAGATCCATCCGTCACATGCCACCAGCTGACAATCGACCCGGCCATCAAGGTCGTAGCACAACGTAGGAGAAACCAGTCTCCGGAGAAAACGGAGGCTGCAGAAAAAGCTGTAAAGGACCTCCTCGAGGCCAAATTTATTTCGGAGGCCAAGTACACCACTTAGCTGTCCAACGTTGTACTCGTGAAAAAATCTAATGGAAAATGGCGAATATGCATTGACTACACCGATCTTAATAAGGCATGCCCAAAAGATGCCTATCCCCTCCCCAATATTGATAAACTTGTTTATAATTCTGCCGGTTTGAAAATTTTATCGTTCATGGACGCCTACTCGAGCTATAATAAAATTCCAGTGGCAATGGCCGACAAAAAATACACGGCCTTCATGACCGAATCGGGCAACTATTACTACAACGTAATGCCCTTCGGCCTGAAGAACGCCGGAGCAACCTACCAAAGAATGATGAACAAGGTCTTCCGGGGAGAAATAAGCGACATGCTCGAAGTCTACATGGAAGACATGATCTTAAAATCCCACGAGGAAACCGATCATACTGCCCATTTGAGAAAGGTCTTCGAACAGGCCAGAAAATACAAAATGCGTTTTAACCCGGAGAAGTGCACGTTCGGTGTCCGAGTAGGCAAGTTCCTCGGCTTCTACTTAACGAAACGAGGAATCGAGGCCAATCCCGATAAGTGCCGAGCATTCTCCGAGTTTCCTACGCCCAAGTCCAAGAAGTCCATCCAGTCCCTCAATGGGATGCTCGCGTCCCTATCTCGTTTCGTGGCCAAATCTGCCCAGCACGCCCTACCATTCTTCAAACTCCTCCGCAAGGAGGCAGCATTCGAATGGACCGAGGAATGTGAAAAGGCCCTTCTCCGTCTGAAACGGGCACTCTCAGAGCCACCAGTCCTCTCTCGCCCGGACAATGGCGAAACGTTGTACATGTACCTCGCCGTAGCAACCGAAGCAGTGAGCGCCGCTCTCATCCGCGAGACACCTGACGGACAAAAGCCCATATACTTCACGAGCAAAGCACTACAAGGACCATAGTTAAGATACCAACAGATAGAGAAAGTGGCTCTGACCCTCATCAACGCAGCCAGAAGGTTAAGACATTACTTCCTGGCCCACACGATCGTGGTTCAAACAGATCAACCCATAAAACAGCTACTGGGATGACCATACTTGGTCGGTTGAATGCTTAAATGGTCGCTTGAACTATCCTAATTTGACATCCGATACGAAAACAGGAAAGCCCTCAAGGCCCAAGCTCTGGCCGACTTCTTCGCAGAAATGACGTTCGCAGACTCCCCCACGAGCGAAGCGCACAAATAGACCATTTTTGTGGACGGTGCCTCCAGCTCGACAGGAAGCGGTGCGAGAATTATACTGGAAAGCAACGAAGGAATCATCGTCGAAGTGTCACTCACCCTGTCCTTCCCAACCTCTAACAACCAGGCTGAGTATGAAGCCTTCCTCGTTGGGTTACGTCTAGCTGAGGACCTGGGTGCAGAAGAAGTCATCATTTGCACAGATTCGCAACTCGTGGCCCTTCAGGTCCGAGGAGAATATCAAGCCAAAAATGACAGCCTAACCGAATACTTATCACTGGTCAAAAAGGAAATGACGAAGTTTACAGCGGTGGAGGTAAGACATGTTCCCCGCGAACATAATGTCCGGGCAGACGTTATGTCCAAACTAGCCAGCACAAAGAAGAAAGGCGGAAACAAGTCCGTCATACAGGAGGTGCTTCCTCGACCCAGCATCGAGAGGGCCTCCCCGACCCTCGACGTGCAGGTGATCGGCGACTACAACTGCTGGATGACCCCTATTTACAACTATCTCGCTAAAGACGAACTTCCGTCTGACCCAAAAGAGGCCAGCATAGTTAGGCGAAGAGCTTGCTCCTACGTCCTGGTCGAAGATAAACTCTACAGGCGGGGATTCTCCATTCCGCTGCTCAAGTGTGTCGAGGAAGAAATGGTCACACACATCCTGCGCGAAATCCACGAGGGAATCAACACCCAGCATCTCGGCGGAAGGTCCCTTGCCCGAAAGGCCCTCCGAGCAGGATATTACTGGCCGACCATGCAGCACAATGCGAAAGAACGCGTGAAGAAATGCGATAAGTGCCAACGGCACAGGAACATGCACCTGGCTCCACCTAACGAGCTCAAAGTAATGTCCTCCCCGTGGCCATTTTCCTGGTGGGGCCTGGACATCCTAGGACCCTTCATAGTAGGTTCGAATCAGAATAAATACCTAATAGTGGGCGTAGGCTACTTCACGAAATGGATAGAAGCGGAGGCTCTAGCCAAAATAATTGCCCTCAACATACTGCGTTTCTACAAATGAAACATCCTTGCCTGTTTCGGCATTCCCCAAGCGATAGTGACGGACAACGGGACGCAATTCATGGACATGAAGTTTCAGGACTTCGTCACCCAACTGAGCACGAAGCAGCACTTCGCATCCGTCGAGCACCCCCAAACAAACGGGTAGGCTGAAGCAGCTAACCGAGTCATCCTTCGAGGCCTCAAACGAAGGCTGGACGAAACAAAGAAGGCTTGGGCCGAGGAACTGCACAACGTATCGTGGGCATACCGTATAATCCCACACTCTACAACCGGGGAAACACCCTTCCGTCTAGAATACGGAACCGAGGCTGTAATTCCCGTCGAAGTTCACGTACCCTCCAAGCGGACAGAGTCGCCCCTAGACGAGGAGATGAATGACGAATCATTAAGAGAAGAACTCTACCTCGTCGAGGAAATCTGAACCGGGGCAGCCCTCCGCGAAGCCTCACTAAAATAAAAAAATTACCATCAGGCACAACGCCAAGGTGATACGACGAGAGTTCAACATGGGAAGCCTTGTTCTAAGAAGAAACCACAAAGACTCTCGCGAAGGCAAACTAGCAGCCAACTGGGAAGGACCCTATTGCGTCCGAGCAAAAATAGAAAATGGGGCCTACTACCTAGAACATCTCAACGGGGAAGAGCTTTTTCGACCATGGAACGCCGAAAAGCTAAAATAATACTATACTAAGGCCCTAATTCTCGGTTCGACCCGTCACGACGACGAGCGTCAGCTACTGACCACTATGCACGCCTAGGTACATGCATCGCATATCAATGAAGCAGAACCCCGCTCAGTAACGAGCCGAGTAACTGCTCGACGGCGGTCCTCGATCGAGCATCGCCGTCGTCAAAGTACCATGACTGGCAGAACCCCAGCTCGCGATGGGATGTTCACGCCGCGAACTCAGGCCTCAAACGCGATCTGAACTCCGCATCCCCGCCAGGACATTCCCCGGTCGTTCGATCAGTACCCCTCACTGCCGAACACATCTATAACGAGCAATCCCCCTAAAAATTCGCATAAGTCAAATACTCCCTATCACGGGCAGACACACATTCACAACGAGCATGAGTACAACACTTAGCAAAAAATAAAAGCAAGTAAAACCATGTAAATAATAGAATCAGACATATAATTTAAACATAATAAGTGGCCACTAGGATCACGGCTGTGCTGGATTACATAAAATGGGGATCATGCCCCCCAAATAGATTACAACAATTACTCGGCACGCAGGCCGAACAAGTTACAACAACAAAAAGACAAACCCCTCACACGTCCATCTGATCGGCAGGCTCGGATTGAGGCCCCTGGCTCTCCGCAGGCTGATCCTCGGCATTTCCTTCAAGAAGGGCATCGGGCATAACGATTTGGCCATCCTCAACATGCGCCAGATAATGGGTACCCTCGATAGAGAAGTCAAGCTCGAGGTTCACCACCCGCATTTGAGACATGACGTTTCTGAAGGATTCATCCGTGACAGCAAAACTGTCATCCTCGGCCATCAGCATACGGGCGACCAGCTCGGATCTCGTCTTTAATTCCTTCACATCTTTTGACTCATCTTCACCTGGGGCATTGACCGCCCTCAACTGTTGGACCAGCTCCTCGGCAGCTTTCTTCTCCGCCGCCAGCGTGGAATTCTCTTTCCTCAACCTGGCCACCTCCTCTCCAGCCTTCTTCCGAGCATCGCCCGCACCCTTGACCTCTTCCTTGAGGGACGCCATGGTAGCCCGGGCAGCATTAAGTTAAGGCTCAGTTGCAGGGTCCCCTTCAGCATAAACGGCTGCTATCTCCAGCATCCAAACCAAAGCTGAAGCATCTTGAGCCACTAACGCCCTCTTGCTCGGGCGGTCCATGCCTTCCAAACAAAGAGATTCCGCCCGAGGCACGACCAAAGAGTTCCCCGCGAGGAGACGCTCGAAACGAATCCTCCCCAAATGAGGAGCTTCCCCGCACTCATACCCAGTTTTCGTTTGAAGCTTCGCCGGAAACCACAAAGCTTCACCGAAATCTGGGAGTATTCGACTAGAAAATTCATCACCCACTCAGAAGATGAACAATCACGACAGTTACACAAGCATCGCCGTTGCAACGACGCCGTGAACCGCCCTCCTCACCAAAACATACTAACACATCCGGCGACATGTCAGAAGTGGAAAAATGGCACGACCATCGTCCACCACCAACAATCATCGGAAACTAATCTATTTCATCCTCTAACCTAGCCTTAACCGCATGCAATCTACCATTGACCACCCAAAAAGAGTTAAAACAAGCTCAAAATCAGAAACTTACTTGATTTAAGAAGACAAAAGTGGCTGCTCGAAGCTTGGAGTGGTGGTCGGAGTAAGCAGACGGCGGTGACGGGCAGGAATGCTGAAGGAGACGAAGAGAAATCAGAGTGAAAAAGTCCCAAATGAGACAGATTTTCCCCTTTTATACAGAGGGGCACGTGCAGTAGACGCGCTCATAGGTCATGATGGCTATCATCTAGCCATCATTGCCTAGTAACTGCTACACGGTGCTCTAGGCACACGTGGCGTCCCAACGTTTCCAATTCTGACTAACCGTTAGTCTCCCCGGACACCGGGCAACACAGTCACAGTCATGAACGCCACGGACACCAGAGGTCACGAACACCACCAGTCACGGGCGCCCCGAGGTGGCCCTCATGGTCATCAAACGACGACCTCACGCTATCTCCCCGGAGCAACGAGCTGTCCTTAAGTCATCACTCCCATGCTCGGGAGCAACGACTTGGGGGGCTCCTGTTCTGGACTGGACCAATGGCCAGACACGGCCTAATCCACTTCTGCTCCAAAGCGGCCCAAATTGCCTAAGTCCAATCCACAAAGGGGCAAAAGTTACCTTTTTACCACTCTAACCGGGCAGGGACTGCACCACACCTCCCCGAAAACAATGCCCGTTACGCACGGCTTATCCGCTCCCCGAACAAGTGTAGGCAGGTGCCCGAAACTACGCATGTGCCCAACATAACGGCTAGTTTCGGGCACCCTGCCCGACATAACGGCTAGTTTGGGTAGTTACCTATTCTTCAGGAAAATGGTTATTTCGCCCCGAAAATAGGACCGTTGGCCACGCGCTGGGGGCTCTATATAAACCCTCTCACTTGAGAGGGTTAGGTATCAAATATTCACCCTACGAACTAACGCTTTGTACTTGTCCCTTTTCTTTGACCCTTTCTTACTTGAGCGTCGGAGTGCCTTGCAGGTACACCTCCCCCTCCTCTCCATACGACCAGCATCCCAGGCGTACTTGGTGGCCCATTTTTACAGGATCTGATCCAGCCTTCATTATCAACTTTAAACCCATTTTAATCCAAACTCATAAACGCGAGAGACTGTCGAACGACATTCTTTCCCTCGAGTCGATCTATGTGGACACGACATAAATCCCGGAGGGAATTCTTCCGAAAATAAATATTTTTGCTTGTCGATTTACCGCTTCAACAAAATGGAGCCGTTGCCGAGGATTGGTTTTGATATTGAATCGCATTGCGATAGTTTCTTTGTTTTTGAGTTTTGTATATATCGTATATATTGTCTATTTCCATTATGTTTGTTCAAATGTTGTATATATTTTGTTCCCGTAACATTTGTTTAAGTGTTTGGCCAGGGCACTTGCTTTTGGTTTGCGCGATGAGGCATCACCATGGCATGAAGGAAGGAAGTTGCTAGCTAAGCATTGTAAAGGCGTCTCGCTCACGACATAAAACAAGCATGTTTTATTGTTTTTAGTTTCTAATATTTTTGTTTGTTGTCTGGACGCAAATTTTGGTTGGCTAATTTGAGGATGTATTTTGTGATTTTCCAAGTTTGATCGTTTCAACTTGCTGATGTTTGGTAATGATATTGTTAAGTTTTGTACACGTCCAAGGTATGTGTTTATCGCTTTCTTGACTTTATCATATTCATGATACTTAGGCATTTTACAAACTTCCATGTCATTCATTCTTTTGTATACTTGTTCTTGTTGTGAATCACTTTAGTTCCCACCTTTTTGTGAGGTAGCTTTCCATTGTTCATATATGCTCGGAGTACCAACATTCTTGTTCTAACTGGATTTTATTATGCTTAATCTTTTGTTTGTGTTGATTATGTGAAAGCATGAAAAGGATCAAGGCATTTTGTTTCATTTTGAGCACAACTACCTATCCAAATAGTCATTCGCCTTGTGAGCGTGTGATCATTCGTAACCTCTTTGATATTTTTTATCCATGTTTTATTTGAACTTAATGCTTGTCTATGAGTGTTTAGTTCACTTATTTTTGAATGGATTTTGTTTTTTTTTCTTGAACCCTCAACTTTGTGTTGTTGTATGAATTTTTGCCTTGCCTTAGAAAATAGGGAGTATTCACATGATGATGTGGTTGAATTCAAGTTGGGGAGAGAATGATTGTTTACTCATTGGTTAGTTTCTATGAGGTTGAAAAAGAAAAGAAAAAATAGAAAAATATGACAAAGAAAAGAAAATAAAAATGTGAAAAAGAAAGAAAAAAAAAATCCTTGAGAAAGGAAACAAAAAGAGTTCAAATAATTGTGCTAAATAAGTATTGTGTGTTGTGTAACACTTGGGATTTTTGAAGAAGTTGATTGTAATTTTATGTTTGAGTCTTTGTGAGTTGATCACTCCCTTAGGTTTAGGCAAGTTTTTGTTTCAAGTACCTTTAGAAATTGCCCCTTGTTTGTTTACCTGACCACGCTACAACCTTGAAAGTCCTTGTGATTCTTGCCTTTGTATGTTCAATGTGAATTTTTGGATGGTTGCATAATTTAGTCTATTGTTTGCATGATTGTTGTGTGAGTGATAAGTACCTCATTTTGTGTTTTTCATCTACCGATGATTGTTTTTGCTAGGTGTGATTCACTTTGGAACTTGTGTTGTTTTAGGATGTTTGGCATGATTTTTGTATTTTGCATTTGTTTCGTGACTATGTTACTATCGTAGTTTAGTGGAAAGTATTTACTTTGTGTGTACCGTTTTTCATTTGAACCATACATTTGTTTCCGTTTTTCAAAACCTGTTTATTCGTGATTCTTTGGTTGTTGCTTTTGTGTTTTTAAGTTTGCTTGATTCTTGTTTGCGGACAAACAAGTTTAAGTTCGGGAGAGTTTGATAAGTGCAAAATGTAACTATTTTTGTATATAAGTTTTGTTGCACTTATCGATACTTTTTGGTTAATATCGTTCGAATAAACCCCAATTTGTTTATAAATACGTTTACTTTACATTTCAGTGTATATATTGCGTATCGTGTAAATATCAATGAGTTTAATTGATTTTCTCTCATTTTTGCAGGTATTCAATCAAGTATATCTTGCCATTGTCGTAAAGAGAATTAAATAAGCTTTCCAGCGCTTCTGACCGTGCGTAAATCAGAGTTGCGGTTCTGAAGTTGTGGTCAAATTAAGGTCTGGTTTGCTGTCAAGTTCGCCTTGCGAGTTTGCCAGCGAATGTTCGCTTTGCGAATGGCTGACGAGTTCCCAGCGAAGGCTCCCAGAATTGGACAGGAGAGAAAAGGACCAAAGTTCACTTTGCGAACTGTGCAGCGAGCATTCGCTTTGCGAATAAATCGTTCGCACCGCGAACTTCTGGAGTTTTGCAGAGGCGGTTTAGCATTTCAGAGGCACTTAAGTGCCATTTTTTGAGGCTCACTTTGCGAGTAAAACGTTCGCTTAGCGAACGTGACGGATTTTGTAATTCTATAAGTTCATTTTCAATCAATTTTTAGGTATGGTTTTGGGGATTTTTGCTCCCAACTCCATCAACTTCATTTTTAAGTAGATTAGCTTAGAAAATAACATGGAAGCTTGCATACGGATGAACCGGGGTTGATTGATCATCGATCGGCTTTGACAAACCGCGAGATGTTTGGTTTATTTCTCTTTGTCTTTGTGTTTTTCTTCTTTGTTGGGTTGTTGTATATGTATTTGTTCTGAATTCATGTATATTTGTCGCCCATGGTGTTGTATGATATTTGCTTTACAGATCTTTATTGGTGATTGTCTCTGATTTTTGCTTTATGCGCGGGGTTTGGGTTGTGTTAGAGATAAACTTCACAAACTTTGATTAGGGATGATTATCTATTAGTTTCTGGATGCTAGAGATAGATTTTAGAGCTAACAATCTTCAATAGGCGTCGAAGCTTAATGTGTAACGCCCCGATTTTGATTATTTCCATTTTGTTGAGTCTTTTAGTTTAATTGAGTGATGAATTATTTTATTTGTGAAATTGGTGTGTTAAATGTTATTTTTCCGTTTTTGAGAGTTTTCGGGGAAATTAGAATGGAGGGTATTTTAGACTTTTCTCAATTAACGATAAGTTAGAAATTTAGTGGAATTAGAATTATGTGAGAAAATGAATTAATTGTATTTGAGAGAAAAGAAATAGAAAAGAAAGAAAAATTGATAGAAAGGAAAAAGAGAGAGAAATAGAAAGAAAAAGGATAGAAAGAAAGAAGAGGAAGAGAAGAGAAGAGGAAAAGAGGAAAACTAGAGAATCATCAAGAACGATCATTTAGCGAGTTTGGAATCCGGGTAAGGGTGCGAAATCTTGTTATCTTAATAATGTATATCATTATGTATGATTATGTATGTGTGTATTGGATTGTTGTTGTGCTTTTCAAAGTTTTCTATTCTAGGTCGATTTTGAGAAATCGATGTTTTCGCGGTTGGAAATCGACGTATATGTGGTAGAATGCTTATTACCATGATGGGATTGGGTTCTGATTGATACATGTTGTTTTGGAAAATGTTTTGGGTTGAAAATATGGATTTTGGGGTTTTGACAGCGCAGGGAAATTCTGGGTTTTCCTTGGTTCGCCTAGCGAACCTGGGGCGAAGCAGTAGCGAGTGAGGTTTTCGCGGGTTTACCTAGCGAACCAGTTGGCGAAGGTCAGCGAAGGTTCGCTGAGTTGTTCGCCTAGCGAACTTTGGGTGTTTTTGGCTCTGTTGGGTTCTGACTTGGTTCGCCAAGGGTTCGCCTAGCGAACTTTGTGTCTGTTTTTAGCTAGCAGTTGGTTCGCTGGAACATTCGCCTAGCGAAGGTGCTAGCGAGTGCTCGCGAGGTGGTTCGCCCAGCGAACAATGCGGTTTGTGAAAATTTTGTTTTCTGCATAACTTTTGATCTGTGGTTCGGTTTGAGGCGTGGTTGGATGCATTAGAAAGCTTATGGAATGTTCTTTCTTATTATGATGAATTGAAAATTGTTAGCCGATTAAATAAGTCAGAAAAGTCGGGAATAGTGCTATTTAGCGACTTTTACCGTTTTGACTGTGTGTTTGAATGTGAATCATACAATAGTGCATTGATGTGAATGTATATAGATTGTATGAGATGAATGCATGAATATATTGTGAATATGTATGCATTTCAAGAATGTCTTGAGTCATTTTGCATGTGAAGCATAATGAAGTACATTCTTGTGTTGAGCGATTCTAATGAGAATCTGTTGTATCGTCGTGTGCCTATGTGAGGTGTGAGCGATGATTATAAACGATTGTGTGCCTAGGTGAGGTGTGAGTAATCAGATTGTGTGCCTAGGTGAGGTGTGAGCAATCGGATCGTGTGCCCGCGTGTGGGGTGTGAGCGATCGGGTCGTGTGCCCGTGTGGGGTGTGAGCGATCCATAAACATTGTGTGCCCATGTGGGGTGTGAGCAATGGGTGAACATCGTAGGCCCGACGGGGAGTTACATTGGTAACGAGCGATGGTTCCAGTAGAGTTCTTGAGTGAACTAATGATGATTGAGTCGGTACCCGCATTGCATTTGCATAGAGTCGTGAGTCGGTCTCTATGATTTGCATTTATCATCTTTGTATTTGTGCAATGATGAATAAACATGAATGTGTATGTTTATGTGGAATGATTGAGAATTGCGAAAGTATGTATGATGAATATGCTTGGTTGTATATATATATATACATTGTGATGTATATAAGTGAGTTTTGATGAATTGTGGTGAGAATGTGGAATATGTGTATTTTTATGTTAAGATATATATAATTATATGCATTGTTATTATGATAATATTTCTCACCCTTCTGCTGTTTTATGATGCTCTATGAGGCATTGCAGAGTAGGTATGCTGGAGGTCTTTTGTGAAGCGTGTCTTCATTTTTTTGGTCGGTTGGCTCTGATATGTAGCACCGGGTAGCTAGGATGTATATGATTCTTTTGTGATACATTTGTATATGTATCTTGCTGATGAATGTTTATGTAAACGTGAATTATGTTGAATGGATGATACTCGATGACGCATGTATATATATATGTATATATGTTTGATGTTATTCAATGTTTAGATTTTCCGCTTTTATTCTAAATATTGAGGTGTGGGTTTAAGGACAAAGTTCCTCTGTTGCAAAGTTACCCCACTGTTGCATATCAATGTTTGAGCAGGTGTTGTATGTTTTAATTTAATGTATAGTGTGACGTACCTCTTTTTATACCATGTTTATAATTATACTCTGACGAAATTTTTAATATGTGCCTAAACGATTAATTGTGATTATTTGGGGGTATAGAAAGGGGGTGTTACATTAAGTGGTATCAGAGACAGAGTTGAGTCAATTGTGTTTGTCTTGTCGTTGTGTTGGTTGAACTGTTGTTTAACTTTGTTGCCATTTTTGGGGATAATCAGAATATGGCTGGTAGGAACGACAATGTGATGGCTGCTGCTTTAGAAGCAATGGCTATGGCGGTGCAAGGTGCGCCGAATGTGAATGCTAATGACGAGTTCAGGAAGAATCAACCACCGGTCTTCAAAGGAAGATTTGATCCCGATGGTGCTCAACTTTGGTTGAAAGAGATTGAAAGGATCTTCAGAGTCATGGACTGTGCAGAGGAGAATAAGGTGAGGCTTGGGTCTCACATGCTGAAGGAAGAAGCCGACGACTGGTGGGTCGGTATGCGTCAAATTCTTGAGGTGGATGATGAAGAGGTAACTTGGGATTTATTTCGTACTGAGTTCTTAAGGAAGTATTACCCTGAAAGTGTGAAAGGGAAGAAGGAGATGGAGTTCCTTGAATTGAAGCAAGGTAGTATGTCCGTGGTGGACTATACTGCTAAGTTTGTGGAGTTGGTTCAATTCCATCCTCATTATGCCGCGATTACTGCTGAGTTCTCAAAGTGTATTAAGTATGAGAATGGTCTGCGTCCCGAGATTAAACAAGCTGTGGGATATCAAAGGATAAGAAGGTTTTCGGATTTGACGGAATGTTGTAGAATCTTCGAGGAAGATAGCAAGGCTCGCTCTACACATTACAAAAGTTTGAATGAGAGGAAGGGAAAGCAACAAGCTAGAAGTGGACCTTATGTGACACCCATTGATAAGGGCAAGCATAGGGGAAACTTTGATAGGAGATCTGGAGGAGGAGGTTCCGATTCTATTAGGTGTTACAAGTGTGGTGAAATGGGTCATAAATCATTTGAGTGTGGGAAGCCAGTGGTGAAATGTTCTAACTGTGGAGGTCTTGGGCATGTTGCTACAGATTGTAGAAGGAATATGGTGAAGTGCTATAATTGTGGAGAAGTTAGTCACATTAGTACTAAGTGTACTAAGCCGAAACAAGCTCAAGCGGGCGGAAAGGTGTTTGCATTCGCGGGAACTCAAACTACTAATGCAGACCGTTTGATTAAAGGTACATGCTTTATTAATAGTACACCTTTAATTGCTATTATTGATACGGGAGCGACTCATTTGTTTATTTTGTCTGAGTGCGCGAAGCGTTTGAATCTTGTGTTGTCTCTGATGGATGGTAAGATGGTTATTGATACTCCAGCAATGGGGTCAATAACCACTTCTTTGGTTTGTTTGAGTTGTCCTTTAACCATTTATGGTAAAGACTTTGAGATGGACTTAGTGTGTTTGCCGTTGGAAGGTTTGGATGTGGTCTTGGGTATGAATTGGTTGCAATTTAATAGGGTTCATATTGATTGCTATCACAAGTTAGTGAGGTTTCCTTCTTTGGAAGAGGACGAAGACTCGAGTTTCCTATCCACTAAAGAGTTGAAGAAACTTTTAGCGGACGAAGCTCAATTGTTCAGTTTGTTTGCATCTTTAACTGTGGATAGTCAAGTGTCATTTGATGTGTTTCCTGTTGTGTGTGATTTTCCTGAAGTGTTTCCTGAGGATATTACAGAGGTACCTCCGAAGAGAGAGGTTGAGTTTTCTATTGATCTAGTTCCGGGTACTAGACCGGTTTCGATGGCACCGTATCGTATGTCAGCATCGGAGTTGGTAGAATTGAAGAAGCAATTGAATGACTTGTTGGACAAGAAATTTGTAAGACCGAGTGTTTCTCCTTGGGGTGCTCCGGTATTGTTGGTAAGGAAGAAAGATGGGAGTATGCGGTTATGCATCGATTATCGATAATTGGACAAGGTGACAATTAAGAACAAGTATCCGCTTCCAAGGATCGATGATTTGTTGGACCAATTGGTTGGTGCGCGTGTTTTTAGCAAGATTGATTTGAGATCGGGATACCACCAGATTCGTGTGAAAGGAGAAGATATTCAAAAGACGGCCTTTAGGACACGGTATGGTCATTACGAATATTTCGTGATGCCATTCGGGGTTTCTAATGCGCCGAGTGTGTTTATGGAATACATGAATCGTATTTTTCATGAACAGTTGGATCGTTTCGTGGTTGTGTTCATCGACGACATTTTGATTTACTCTAAGTCTCAAGAGGAGCATGAAGAGCATTTGAGAATTGTGTTTCAAATCTTGAAAGAAAAACAATTGTATGCTAAGTTGTCGAAATGTGAGTTTTGGTTGTCGGAAGTAAGTTTCCTTGGGCATGTTATTTCCGGTAATGGTATTAGTGTTGATCCATCCAAGATTGATGCGGTGATGCAATGGGAGGCTCCTAGATTGGTTACGGAGATTTGAAGCTTTTTAGGCTTGGCGGGTTATTATCGGAGGTTTATTGAAGGATTTTCGAAGTTGGCACTTCCGTTAACGCAATTGACTTGTAAAGGAAAGGCTTTCATTTGGGATATTCATTGTGAAGAGAGTTTCAATGAGCTAAAGAGAAGGTTGACAACGGCTCCGATCTTGATTTTACCGAATCCTAATGAACCATTTGTTGTGTATTGTGATGCTTCATTGATTGGTTTAGGTGGTGTTTTGATGCAAGATGGAAAAGTTGTGGCATATGCTTCAAGACAATTGAGAGTGCATGAAAAGAATTATCCTACACATGACTTGGAGTTAGCGGCCGTGGTGTTTGTTTTGAAAATTTGGAGGCACTATCTTTATGGTGCAAGATTTGAAGTTTTTAGTGATCACAAAAGCTTGAAATATTTATTTGATAAAAAAGAATTGAACATGAGACAAAGGAGGTGGTTAGAACTTTTGAAGGATTATGATTTTGGTTTGAATTACCATCCGGGTAAGGCAAACGTGGTGGTCGATGCCTTGAGTCGGAAGTCGTTACATATGTCCGCATTGATGATGAGAGAATGGGAACTTTTGGAGAATTTTAGAGACTTGAGTTTGGTTTGTGAAATGACGCCGAGAAGTGTGAGACTTGGTATGCTACATGTTACGAGTGATTTTCTTGCAACCGTGTGTGAAATGCAAAAGTTGGATTTGAAGTTCGTTGATTTGATGACGAATGAGAATGAGGATTTCAAGGTTGATAATTTTGGAGTTTTGAGATTCCGTGGTCGTATTTGTATTCCCGATGATGCGGAGTTGAAAAATATGATATTAGAAGAAGGACACCGAAGTAGCTTAAGTATTCATCCGGGAGCGAATAAAATGTATCAAGATTTGAAGAAAATCTTTTGGTGGTCTGGATTAAAGAGGGATGTTGCTCAATTTGTGTATGCATGCTTAACTTGTCAAAAGTCGAAGGTGGAACATCAAAAGCCTAGTGGATTAATGCAACCGTTGGACATTCCGGAGTGGAAATGGGATAGTATATCGATGGATTTTGTTACGGGATTGCCGAATACGCAAAGAGGTCATAATGCTATTTGGGTAATTGTTGATAGGCTTACTAAATCTTCTCAATTCATTCCAATTGATATTAGTTATCCTTTGGAGAGGTTAGCCGAGATTTATATTCTTGCGGTCGTGAAGTTACATGGAGTTCCTAAGAGTATTGTATCGGATAGAGATCCTAGATTCACATCGAGGTTTTGGGAGAGTTTACAAAAGGCTTTGGGTACTAAGCTAAGATTGAGTTCGGCTTATCATTCGCAAACGGATGGTCAAACCGAGAGGACAATTCAATCATTGGAGGATTTATTGCGTGCTTGTGTGCTCGAGCAAGGTGGTGCTTGGGATAGTTATTTGGCGTTGATTGAGTTCACCTACAATAATAGTTTTCATTCAAGTATAAGTATGGCACCATTTGAGGCTTTGTATGGTCGGAGATGTCGAACACCTTTATGTTGGCATGAAACCGGCGAGAGGACAATAGTTGGACCGGAGATGGTACAACAAACGACGGAGAAAGTGAAGTTTATTCGGGAGAAGATGAAAGCTTCTCAAAGTAGACAAAAGAGCTATCATGATAAGAGAAGGAAAGATCTTGAATTTCAAGAAGGCGACCATGTGTTTTTGAGAGTTACACCGGTTACGGGTGTGGGTCGTGCTTTGAAATCGAAGAAGTTGACTTCTCATTTTATTGGTCCGTATCAGATTTCCACACGAGTTGGTGTTGTGGCTTACCGTGTGGCGTTGCCTCCGAACCTTTCGAATTTGCATGATGTATTCCATGTTTCGCAACTTCGGAAGTATGTTCCGGATCCGTCACATGTTATTCCTATGGACGAGGTTGAAGTGAGAGATAACTTTACAGTGGAAGCTTTACCGATTAGGATTTTGGACCGTGAAGTTAAGAAGCTAAGAGGCAAGGATATTGCGCTAGTAAAAGTAGCGTGGGGAGGCGCTACGGAAGGCGATATGACGTGGGAACTAGAGAGTGGGATGCGAGAGTCGTATCCAGAGTTGTTTGGATCAGGTAATATTTTCGAGGACGAAAATTTCTAAAGTGGGAGAGATTTGTAACGCCCCGATTTTGATTATTTCCATTTTGTTGAGTCTTTTAGTTTAATTGAGTGATGAATTATTTTATTTGTGAAATTGGTGTGTTAAATGTTATTTTTCCGTTTTTGAGAGTTTTCGGGGAAATTAGAATGGAGGGTATTTTAGACTTTTCTCAATTAACGATAAGTTAGAAATTTAGTGGAATTAGAATTATGTGAGAAAATGAATTAATTGTATTTGAGAGAAAAGAAATAGAAAAGAAAGAAAAATTGATAGAAAGGAAAAAGAGAGAGAAATAGAAAGAAAAAGGATAGAAAGAAAGAAGAGGAAGAGAAGAGAAGAGGAAAAGAGGAAAACTAGAGAATCATCAAGAACGATCATTTAGCGAGTTTGGAATCCGGGTAAGGGTGCGAAATCTTGTTATCTTAATAATGTATATCATTATGTATGATTATGTATGTGTGTATTGGATTGTTGTTGTGCTTTTCAAAGTTTTCTATTCTAGGTCGATTTTGAGAAATCGATGTTTTCGCGGTTGGAAATCGACGTATATGTGGAAGAATGCTTATTACCATGATGGGATTGGGTTCTGATTGATACATGTTGTTTTGGAAAATGTTTTGGGTTGAAAATATGGATTTTGGGGTTTTGACAGCGCAGGGAAATTCTGGGTTTTCCTTGGTTCGCCTAGCGAACCTGGGGCGAAGCAGTAGCGAGTGAGGTTTTCGCGGGTTCACCTAGCGAACCAGTTGGCGAAGGTCAGCGAAGGTTCGCTGAGTTGTTCGCCTAGCGAACTTTGGGTGTTTTTGGCTCTGTTGGGTTCTGACTTGGTTCGCCAAGGGTTCGCCTAGCGAACTTTGTGTCTGTTTTTAGCTAGCAGTTGGTTCGCTGGAACATTCGCCTAGCGAAGGTGCTAGCGAGTGCTCGCGAGGTGGTTCGCCCAGCGAACAGTGCGGTTTGTGAAAAATTTGTTTTCTGCATAACTTTTGATCTGTGATTCGGTTTGAGGCGTGGTTGGATGCATTAGAAAGCTTATGGAATATTCTTTCTAATTATGATGAATTGAAAATTTTTAGCCGATTAAATAAGTCAGAAAAGTCAGGAATAGTGCTATTTAGCGACTTTTACCGTTTTGACTGTGTGTTTGAATGTGAATCATACAATAGTGCATTGATGTGAATGTATATAGATTGTATGAGATGAATGCATGAATATATTGTGAATATGTATGCATTTCAAGAATGTCTTGAGTCATTTTGCATGTGAAGCATAATGAAGTACATTCTTGTGTTGAGCGATTCTAATGAGAATCTGTTGTATCGTCGTGTGCCTATGTGAGGTGTGAGCGATGATTACAAACGATTGTGTGCCTAGGTGAGGTGTGAGAAATCGGATTGTGTGCCTAGGTGAGGTGTGAGCAATCGGATCGTCTGCCCGCGTGTGGGGTGTGAGCGATCGGGTCGTGTGCCCGTGTGGGGTGTGAGCGATCCATAAACATTGTGTGCCCATGTGGGGTGTGAGCAATGGGTGAACATCGTAGGCCCGACGGGGAGTTACATTGGTAACGAGCGATGGTTCCAGTAGAGTTCCTGAGTGAACTAATGATGATTGAGTCGGTACCGCATTGCATTTGCATAGAGTCGTGAGTCGGTCTCTATGATTTGCATTTATCATCTTTGTATTTGTGCAATGATGAATAAACATGAATGTGTATGTTTATGTGGAATGATTGAGAATTGCGAAAGTATGTATGATGAATATGCTTGGTTGTATATATATATATATACATTGTGATGTATATGGGTGAGTTTTGATGAATTGTGGTGAGAATGTGGAATATGTGTATTTTTATGTTAAGATATATATAATTATATGCATTGTTATTATGATAATATTTCTCACCCTTCTGCTGTTTTATGATGCTCTATGAGGCATTGCAGAGTAGGTATGCTGGAGGTCTTTTGTGAAGCGCGTCTTCATTCTTTTGGTCGGTTGGCTCTGATATGTAGCACCGGGTAGCTAGGATGTATATGATTCTTTTGTGATACATGTGTATATGTATCTTGCTGATGAATGTTTATGTAAACGTGAATTATGTTGAATGGATGATACTCGATGACGCATGTATATATATATGTATATATGTTTGATGTTATTCAATGTTTAGATTTTCCGCTTTTATTCTAAATATTGAGGTGTGGGTGTAAGGACAAAGTTCATCTGTTGCAAAGTTACCCCACTGTTGCATATCAATGTTTGAGCAGGTGTTGTATGTTTTAATTTAATGTATAGTGTGACGTACCTCTTTTTATACCATGTTTATAATTATACTCTGACGAAATTTTTAATATGTGCCTAAACGATTAATTGTGATTATTTGGGGGTATAGAAAGGGGGTGCTACATAATGCCTCTGTATCTTGAGTCGGGTGCGAGAGTGTCGATGATGGTAACATGGTTGTTCTCTCAACTTTGCGTTAGACATAACCTTTGTTGTGAGCGATGCTGGATGATATTGAGGAGTATTGTAGGTGGAGTATAACTGGTTGGTAAGTTTAAGTTTGTGAGGAGTTGATTATGTGCATGCTGGATAAGTTCGTCTCTCTGATTAATGAATTCTTTTTGTTTTAATGTTTACTTTTAGGCATTTACTTTAAACCCATTTTAATCCAAACTCATAAACGCGAGAGACCTTCGAACGGTATTCTTTCCCTTGAACCGATCTCTGTGGACACGACATAAATCCCAGAGGGAATTCTTTCGAAAATAAATATTTTCGCTTGCAGCTTTACCGCTTCAACAACATTCTAATGGATCTATACTTTACAATAGATGAGAACACATCATTGAAGTCGATACCTTCTTTTTGAGTGAACCCCATAGCAACCAACCTTGCCTTAAAACGCTTTGACATCACTCCTTCTATTCCTTCCTTAACCTTGAAGATCCACTTATAACTGACTAACATGACCCCTGCAGGTTTCTTGATCAGCTCCCAAATGTTATTATCAAGAAGAGATTTCATCTCATCATCCATGGCTTTCAGCCATTCAATCTTTTCTCGACTCCTCACAGTTTCCTTGTAGTCTCTAGGTTCTTTGTCAAGAACCTCACTTGTAGAGATTAAGGCAAAAGTTATAAGATCTGCATAACCAAGTCTCTGAGGTGGCTTGATGACTCTTTTTGACCCGTTTCTTTCCAGCAGGTAGTCATTATCAGTCTCCTCAGCTTCGACAATAACTTCTCCATCTTCTCCAACTTCATATGGGTCATGCAATTCAGCATTATTATGCCCCACCTCAACAGGAATCTCTTCCTGTTCTAGCTCTTCTTTAGAGATCTTCAAACTTTGACCAATGTCATCAGTTTTTTTGAAAGCCATCTGAGCTTCATTGAAAACTACATCTCGACTTGTGATACACCACCTGTGACCTGGCTTTAGACACCACAACCTATAAGCTTTGACTCCTTCAGGATATCCAAGGAACACATATCTTAGAGCTCTAGGTTTGACATTGTCTTGCCTAATATGAGCATAGGCTAAACAACCAAATACTCTAAGTTTGTCGAGACTAGGTGGATGTCCCGACCATACTTATTTAGGTGTCTTCATTCCCAAAGCTTTCAAGGGACACCTATGTATTACGTAAGCTGCAATCATGACCGCCTCAACCTAAAACACCTTTTTCAATCCTGCATTAACTAACTTGCACCTCACTTGTTCCAACATAGTTCGATTAAACCTTTCAGTTAAACTATTTTGTTTGGGAGTACCTGCAGTAGTTATGTGTCTTGCAATACCAGGCGCAACACAATAGCTTTCGAAAGCCTCATTGCAAAATTCAAGACCATTGTCGGTCCTCAACCTCTTGACCTTCCTGCTATTTTGATTTTCGACCAGAGTCTTCCAACTTTTGAAATTTTCAAAAGGTTCATTCATAGTCTTCTGGATGAAAACCCATAACTTTCTGGAATAATAATCAACTATGGATAGGAAATACTTTGCACCCGAGTGTGAAGGATTCCTTGTAGGCTCCCAAAGATCAGCATGAATGTAATCAAGGGATCCATGTGTTCTTTGTTAAACTTCATTCTACAGGATTTACCAAATACACAAGGTTCACAAAACTACAGTTTTTAGACCTTGTCACCACCCAGCAGATTTTGTTTTGACAATTCGATCAGACCTCTTTCACTGAAATGGCCAAGTCTCTTTTGCCATAACTCAGTCTTCGACACAGGTTTCGTGGATGCCACATCTGCTGAACCACTTACAACCTCAGCTTCAAGGATATACAAGCCTTGTTTCTTCACACCTCACAAGACTTCCTTCAACCCCTTCATTACCCTTAGGATGCTTTGCTCTCGTTTGAAAACATATCCTTTCTTGTCGAATTCACCAAGAGAATCAAATTCCTCTTAAGATCAGGTATATACCTAACATCAGTCAATAGCCTTATTGAATCATCATGGAGCTTAAATCTCACATATCCAATACCTGCAATTTTAAAAGCTTTGTTGTTTCCCAGCAGCATTGATCCACCATATTGATCACACAATTTCTCAAACACGTCTTTGTTTGGAGTCATATGCCAAGTACACCCTGAATCCATAATCCATTCCTTGCTAGAGTCACTGCTTAAAACCACCAGGACATCAGATGATTCATAACCATCTTGCGCAATGGTTGAATTACCATTATCCTTTCCACCATGAATGTTCATTCGATCAGGACATACCTTTCTTGTATAACCCTCTTTCTTACAATGATAACACTTAATAGTATGAGCATTACCACCATAAGAATTTTGTAGAACTTTACCCTTCTTCTTCTCAAACCTACCATCTTGCTTCAAGAATTTTCCCTTAACGGACAAACCTTCACCAACAGAAGATGACTTGTGCTCCTTTCGTTCATTCAAATCCTTAGAGTACAAGGCATATTGAACATCTTTAAAGGTCAACAACTCTATTCTATACAAGAAGTTTCTTTGAAGTGGGCATGAGACTTTGGTAAAGAGCACAACAACAGCAACGCTTGATATTCATAATCAATCTTGACCTCGATATTTTCAAGATCAAGAATTAACTTGTTGAACATATCCATGTGGTCAGCCAAGGCTTTGTCTTTACTCATCTTGAATGAATATAAAGCTTGCTTCAGGTAGAAACGATTAACCAATGATTTCGTCATGTACAAACCTTCAAGTTTCGTCCACACCAGCTGCAGTTTTCTCCTTTGAAACCTGCAGGAGAACCTTATCACCAAGGCTCAATACAATGGAATTGTGGACTTTTTTTACCATCGTTGTATTCTCCTTCTTTGATAGGGCAACACCCATCTTATCTTATCCTTTCAACGCTTCTAACAAACCCTGTTATACAAGAAGGGCTTGCATCTTCAAGTGACACAAATCGAAATCATTCACATTGGTGAATTTCTCAATCTCATACTTTGTTGACAGCATCTTCTCCTCCACGCTCACCACACCAGTTTGTTGTGAATTTATGTCGTCAAGAACAAACTAAAATACGAGAAAAAGATTGAGTTTCTTGAAGAAACACAAAAAACCCTATTAGGTTTTACAAAAGGGAGAGAAGAAGGAAGACGAAGAATAAGAATTACTTAAAATTGTTTTACTATTCACATTCTCAATAAAGGTGAAAGATTACAGGTGAATACCAATAAATTAACCTCTCTCAACAACCTAAGAGAACTAGCATATTTATAGACTACTAATCTAACTTAGGCTACAAGCTAACTTAACAATTGAGCTTACAAGCAATGTCCAATTTGACATACTAACTTAAATTACAACTTAACATATTTCGACATCATGCTTGAACAGACTTCGACTACAGCATGCACAACTCCTGTCAAACCATAAAGTTATCCTTATCGACACCAGATTTTGATCCAAATACCACCGTTATTGTTGTAAAAGTGCCTTAAAACCTTGGTTGATGAAGAGAAAGAAAAAATATTTTGGAGATTACATTTACCGCGAAAATCGGACGAAAAGTTGAGAAAAAAAATCGGCCGGTGAATAGTGACGCCCGTACGGTGAATAGTGTTATTCGTACAGATGAATAGTGGCGTTAGTACAATGAATAGTGTTTTTCGTACGGTGAATAGTGTTTTCAAGATTTCGGGTTTTTTTTTATTAGGTCCATGGATCCATGTGATTTTGGGCTTTGTTTGTTGGGTATTTGCTATTATAAATATGTATCTCTTATATGGTTAGTGTGTGACAATATTAGAGTTTACACCAACAAGGGAGAGCAAGGGTTTAAAGGTATAGCATAGAGTTTCAGCTATTCACAAGGAAAACCTTAGAAAAGCAAAGGTTTAGAGAAACCTTTGGAGTTGTTTAAGGTTGTTGTGATTGTAAAACACTGTTACACCTTGGGTTTGAGTGATTCATATATTGAGAGTTGGAGAGGTTGGGAAACACTTGGGTAGAAAATAGGGTTGTTCTTGGGAACCTGAAGGCGAAGGCTATTTTCTTGTAACTTATTTGTAATCTCTTGTAACAACTTTCTGAGTATAGTGAATTGGAGAGCTGCTCTCTTCCCTAGAGTAGATCGTTTGATCGAACTGGGTAAATAAACCTTCGATTTTTTCTTGCCTTATTCTGTTATATTATCTGTGTACGGATTATTATTGCTGAAAACCATTTATTTTGGTTGCTATTGTTCTTTGCCTCACAAATCAATATTGAATTTTGTTGTAATTCACAACAAGATTCACAACAAGTGGTGCGGTGAGCGTGGAGCAAAGAGATATTATTGACAAGTGAGCACCATAGTTAGTAGATGGCAAATCGAGAAATTTTCCGGTAACAACGACTTCGGGTTGTGGAAAATTAAGATGCAAGAAATTTTAATTCAAGAGAAGTGTATCGATGCTTTGAAGAGTGAAGCATTGATGCCTGCAGGGCTTACACAGGTACAGAAGACCGAGATGGTGGATTAGGCCAAGAGTGTCATTATCTCGTGCCTCAGGGATAAAGTTATAAGAGAAGTCGCCAGGGAGTAAACTGCGGTTGCTATGTGGGAAAAACTTGAATCATTGTATACGACAAAGTCTTTGGCTCACAGGTTGTATCTGAAACAACAAAGTCTTGAGAATATTAAAGTGAAGATTGATGATGAGGACAAGGCTTTGCTCCTGTTGAGTTTATTACCCAAATCCTTTGAGCACTTTAAGGATACCCATCTTTATGGTAAGGAAGGTACTATTACTTTGGATGAAGTCCAGGCGGCGGTGAAATCCAAAGAATTTTCAAAGTCGAAATATTTGAAGATTGAAGATAGTGGTGAAGGCTTAAATGTGTCAAGAGGAGGAGGTGAGCGTAAAGGGATGTCCAAATCAAAGAGGTATGACAAGTCAAAGGTAAAATGTTTTAATTGTCAGAAAATCGGTCACTTTAAAAGGGATTGTCCTGAAAGAAAGGTCAATGAAGATTCTATTCAAGTTGTAGTTGCATTGGGTGAGGAAATTTATGAGGATTGCCAAAGCACTAGTAGTATCGAGTTTGGAAACTGAAGATAGTTGGGTCATTGACTCAGGTTGCTCTTATCACTTGTGTCCAAGAATATAATACTTTGAAACTTTGAAGATGGTGCAAGGTGGAGTAGTTTACCTTGGTAATAATAAGGCATGCAAGGTTCATGGTATTAGTAGGGTCAGTTTTAAAATGTTTAATGATCGTGAACTTCTTAGTCACAATTTGAGGCATGTTCCAGAACTCAAGCGAAATTTGTTATCTATAAGTATGTTTGATGATCTAGGCTATTGTACTAGAGTTGAACGTGGAGTGTTGAAGATTTCGCGTGATGAATTGATTATTGCTAAAGGGTCTAAAATATGTGGTCTATATATTTTAGAAGGTTTAAATGTTATTATTCATTCATCGTTAACTAGTGGAGGCTTTCATGACAAGGAAGAGCTATGGGATTTGAGTTTAAGGAGTTATGAATGCCTTGAGAAAGTTTCAGAGGAGTACAATGAATTTTACAGAAATCAAGGGATAAAAATGCATGTTATCGCTGAGTTGTTATTGAGTTTTTGGGGAAGAGGTGAGGTTAAAACAACTTACTTGGTTGGTAGAGAATTTCTTCAGAAGAAGAATAGTGAAAATCAAGGGAGAAACCTGGGAGAAACTAAAACGGAGAAAACTCAGTTTGAGGTGGAGTTTTCTACTATGGATGCTAGCAGTAGTACGAAAACGGTTATAGAGATCTCTGATTATCATTTGACTCATGATAAGGTAAGGAGGGTTATTGTAGCATCTCAAAGGGACGGTTATGCTAGCCTTGGATATTATGTTTTTAATGTGGCTGAAGGACTGAAAATTAAAGAAGAAAAATCTTCAGGGAGGCATTTGAAAACAGGTGGAGTCAAGGGTGGTTCAAAAATCATAGTTGTAGACTTGTTAAATTACCTAGGCAGAAAAGGGTAATTGGCCACAAGTGGATGCAAGTTGCGAGATCAAGATTCAAGGGTTGCTTGAATTTGATCAAAGTTATTGATTAAAGTTTCAACTTGGTAGAGAGTAGCAATGTTGTTGATTGTTAAATTGGTATCAACACGGTTTAAAGTCAAGGTGAATATTGGTGTAAATGTGCCTTAAAACCTTTGTTGATGAAGAGAAAGAAAACATATTTTGGAGATTGCATTTACCGCAAAAATCGGACGAAAAGTCAAGGGAAAAAACCGGTAGGTGAATAGTGTCATCCGTACGGTGAATAGTGTTATCCGTACGGATGAATAACGATGTTCGTACGGTGAATAGTGTTGTCTGTATGATGAATAATGTTTTCGAGTTTTCGTGCTTTTTCGATTCGGTCCATGGATCCATGTGATTTTGTGCTTTGTTTTTTGGGTATTTGCTATTATAAATATGTATCTCTTATATGGTTGGTGTGTGACAATCTTAGAGTTTACACTAATAAGGGAGAGCAAGGATTTAAAGGTATAACATAGAGTTTCATCTATTCACAAGGAAAGCCTTAGAAAAGCAAAGGTTTAGGGAAACCTTTAGAGTTGTTTAAGGTTATTGTGATTGTGAAACACTGTTACACCTTGGGTTTGAGTGATTCATATATTGAGAGTTTGAGAGATTGGAAAACACTTGGGTAGAAAATAGGGTTGTTCTTGGGAAGGTGAAGGCGAATGATATTTTCTTGTAACTCGTCTGTAATCTCTTGTAACAACTTTCTGAGTATAGTGAATTGGAGAGCTGCTCTCTTCCCCAGAGTAGATCGTTTGATCGAACTGGGTATACAAGCCTTCGGTTTTTTCTTGCCTTATTCTGTTATATTATCTGTGTGCAGGTTATTATTGCTGAAAACCATTTATTTTGGTTGCTATTGTTCTTTGCCTCACAAATTGATATTGAATTTTGTCATAATTAATAACAAAATTCACAACAGTTATTAACATTGTACGCGAGTTTTAGTTTAATAGATTTCCAACACACCATAGTTTTCATTTGAAGGATCCCAAAGGAATATCATTTAAGATTGCATTGTCTGATAATACTAACATTACTAGTGTGGGGACTATGGTAAATTATTGTTGACTTTTTTTTATATAACAAGCATTATTTAAATACTTCATTTTTTTCGCTTATTAAGTCGTATCAGTTTATTGCAATAGATGCTCCCACACTGGTTTGTTCAATTGTAGTCGGTGAACCATAACAATTCCATTACATTGCAAGGGCCAAATAGAGAACCTTTCTAGCCTTTTCCCTTTCAACTTCCCCGACACACCTAGTTTTTCCAAATATCTAATGGTTGGGACTATTTTCTCAGATCTAATTCATTTTCAGACGGAGAAGTAATCAAATTTATTACTCCATACATTACATATTCAACCACTGTTAATGTTGACAAAGTTACTATTTAATTGTTTTAATTTTGTTTTATTGCAATATAAGATTATATTATTTCCACTTTATTGTTAGTTATATCACTTTTTCCATTCTTTTGGTTTTATTTTGATGTTATTTTTATTTATGTATCATGTTTCAAGCAAGTCACGATACAAGTTTTTGTTATCAAATTTAATTTGTTGAAATCAATAAACACCCTACTTCAATAAAGATGCACAACATATATACAAATTATTCAGATAATGAGAAATTCTTTTCACTACCCTATACATTTTGCCCTTAACTTGGTTAGTGTCCATTGAAAGCAGTTGCATCGTTAAGTGTGTACCGTAACAAAAAATTACTGACCTGATTGAGAGGGGGATTGGATTTGCTACCTTTACTATTTGGTAACTTTCATACCTTTAGTGTGTTTTTAAAAATAGATGAGTAAGAGAGAGAATGGTGGTTATGAGAGAGATAGAGAGAAAGGTACCAAAGACATTATATTCAAAGGTAGCCAATCCCTTCCCATTGAAAGGTTGTGTTGTCATGCAGCATGCATAGAAAGATGATATACCGTTATGACAAGTTTTACTTTCTAACTACTCATTTCACACAACCAAGTGGGTTATTGGGGGAGTATTCAAGTTTCACTACAGCGTCTGACCTTTCACAACTCCATCGTCATGTCATAGAATTGATATACTGTTTATTATTTACTTTTTCAATGCAATGTAGTATAATATAATACTCCCTCCGTTTCTTTTTAAGTATCATTTTTAAAATAATTTTTTGTTTTTTTTTTAAGTGTCACTTGCAAAGTTCAAGATAGTATTAAATTAATTGCACTTCTGTCTAAATTACCCCTAAGTAATCATTACAAAGAGAGAAAAAGTTAGATGAATGTAATAAATGATTAGGGTATTATAGATCAAAGGAGAATTGTTATTTGAAAAATAACTATATTGATTAGTTTTCTTGGTAAGTGTAAAAAGTCAAAAAATGACACTTATAAAGGAACGGAGGGAGTAATAACTAATTGGGAAGGCGTGACAAAGAACACTTTCCGAGATAGAAGTTCAATTACTTACCGTTTCTTTGTAAATTTTCCTAGCAATATGTGGTATTAGTATTTAAGTTAGCATGTCGAATCGAACTAATTTGTTGGGCCAATTGTTTAAATTAGTTTAGTACTACCTCCGATCCTTTTTATAAGGAACATTTTATTTTTTTAGATTCTTTAAATAATTATTGTATCTAGTCTATAATGCAGACCAAATACATTAATTATTTAATGAATCTAAAAAGGTGAAATGCTCCTTATAAAAAGGACCAGAGGGAGTAGTATATAAATAAATTGTATCTCTCATATTGTTAAGAGATATATTTGGTTATTGATATTAACTTATAATCTTTGAATCCTAATAAAGAGAGTAAATAGTAAAATAGTTATAACCAATCTTGATTATTCTTCTTCCTTCTTCTCTCTCTTTCGTAAAACCTAATAAGGTTTCTTGTGTTTGTTCAAGAAACTCGATCTTTCTCATATTTTTATTTGTTCTAGACGACATCGATTCTCAACAAATTGGTGCAGTGAGCGTGACGTGAAGATGTCGTCGACAAAGTATGAGATTAAGAAATTCATCGGTGTGAATGATTTCAGTTTGTGGTGCTTGAAGATGCAAGCCCTACTGGTTCAGTGGGGTTTGTTAGAAGCGTTGAAAGGATCGGAAAAGATGGATGTTGCCCTAACGGAGAAGGAGAAGATGATGATGATTGAAAAAACCCACAATGCCATCATATTGAGCCATGGTGATAAGGTTCTCCAACAGGTTTCAAAGGGGGAAACTGCAGCTGGTGTGTGGATGAAACTCGAAGGTTTGTACATGACGAAATTGTTGGTCAATCATCTTTACCTTAAGCAAACTTTGTATTCGTTCAAGATGAGTGAAAATAAAGTCTTGGCTAAGCAGCTATATATGTTCAACAAGTTCATTATTGATCTTGAAAATATTAATGATGAAGATCAAGCATTAATGTTGTTGTGTGTTTTACCTAAGTCTCATGCTCATTTCAAAGAAACTCACTTGTATGGAAGAGATTCATTGACCTTTGAAGAAGTTCAACCAGCCTTGTACTCTAAGGACCTGAATGAAATAAAATAGCATAAACCATCTTCTGTTGGTGAAGGATTGTCCGTTAAAGGAAAATTCTTGAAGAAAATGGTAGATTTGAGAAGAAAAGTAAGGTTCTACAGAATTCTTATGGTGGTAATACTCCTGCAGATGGGTGTTATCATTGTAAGAAGGAATGTCATACAAAAAAAGTGTTCCCTGATCGACTGAATAATCATGGTAGAAAGGATAATGGTAATGCATGTATTGTGCAAGATGGTTATGAATCTTCTGATGTCCTGGTGGTTTCAAGCAACGACTCTAGCAAGGAGTCGATTTTGGATTCAGGTTTGGCACATGACTCCAAACAAAGACGTGTTTGAGGAATTATGTGATCGGGTTGGTGGGTTAGTGTTGTTGGGAAACAATAAAACCTGCAAGATTGCAGAAATTGAATTTGTTAGATTCAAACTCCATGATGAGTTAATAAGGCTATGGATTGATGTCAGGTATGTACCTGATCTTAAGAGGAATTTGATTTCTCTTGGTGAATTCGACAAGTAAGGATATGTTTTCAAAGGAGAGCAAAGTATCCTAAGGGTAATGAAAGGTTCAAAGGAAGTCTTGAGAGGTGTGAAGAAACAAGACTTGTACACCCTTGAGGTCAAGGTTGTAAGTGGTTCAACATATGTGGCATCCACGAAATCTGTGTCGAAGAATGAGCTATGGCACAAGGGCTTGGCCATGTCAGTGAAAGAGGCCTAGACAATTATCGAAACAAAATTTGTTATGTTGTGACAAGGTCGAAAAAGTGGGGTTTTGTGAACCTTGTGTATTTGGTAAATCCTGTAAGGTGAAGTTTAATAAAGACAGACAAAGAACACATGGATCCTTTGATTACGTACATGCTGGTCTTTGGGGCCTGCAAGGAATCCTTCACACTCAGGTGCAAAGTAATTCCTATTCATAGCTGATGATTATTCTATAAAGTTATAGGTATTCTTAGGATGAAACTTTTGAAAATTTCAAAAGTTGGAAGACCCTAGTCGAAAACCAAATTAGCAGGAAGGTCAAGAGGTTGAGGACCGAAAATGGTCTTGAATTTTGCAATGAGGACTTCGACAACTATTGTTTTGCGTCTGGTATTGCAAGGCACAGAACTACTACATGTACTCCCCAACAAAATTGTTTGGCTTAAAGGTTTAATCGAACCATTCTAGAAAGGGTAAGATGCTCGTTAGTGCTGGATTGAAGAAGGTGTTTTGGGCTGAGGCTGTTGCGACTGAAGCATACCTGATAAATAAGTGTCCTTTGACTGCCTTGGGGATGAAGACACCTGAAGAAGTCTGGTTGGGACATTCATCTAATCTCAATAGACTTAGAGTATTTGACTATGTAGCATATGCTCACATTAGGCAAGACAAAGTCGAACCTAGAGCTTCGAGATGTATGTTCCTTAGATACTCTGAAGGAGTCAAAGCTTATAGGTTGTGGTGCCTAGAGCCAGGTCACAAGAGGTGTATCACAAGTCAAGATGTAGTTTTCAATGAAGCGGAAATAGCGTTCAAAAAAACTGATGATGCTGGTCAAAATGCAAAGATCTCTGGAGAAGAGCTTGAACATGAAAAGATTCTTGTTGAGGTGGGGCATAATGATGTTGAAGTCCATAACCCAGATGAAGTCGAAGAAGAAGCACATGTTGCTGATGAAGATGAGTTACTGATAATGACTACCTCCTAGAAAAAGTCAGGTTGAGAAGAATCATCAAGCCACCTCAAAGACTTGGTTATGCATATCTCATAGCTTATGCCTTAATTTCTGCAAGTGAGGTCCTTGATGAAGAATCTAGAGATTACAAGAAAGTTGTGAGGAGTCGAAATAAGACTGAATGGATGAAAGCCATGGATGATGAGATAAAATCTCTTAATGATTATAACACTTGGGAGGTGAAAGAGAAACCTTCAGGGGTCAAGTTAGTCAGTTGTAAGTGGATTTTCAAGGTTAAGGAAGAAATCGAATGAGTGATGTCGAAGCGATTTAAGGCAAGGTTGGTTGCTAGAGTGTTTACTCAGAAAGAAGGTGTCAACTTCAATGATGTGTTATCATCTATTGTAAAGCATATATCTATTCAAATATTGCTTGCTATGGTGACGAAGTTCAGCCTAGAACTTGAACAGATGGATGTGAAGATAGCCTTCCTGTATGGTGATCTAGATGAAATAATCCTAATGAGGCAACTTGAAGGGTGTGCAGAAAAAGGAAGGGAAAATTATGTACGCAAGCTGAACAGATCTCTATAAGGCCTAAAACAATCTCCTCAAATGGAATAGGAGATTCGACAAGTTCATGGCACACATAGGTTTCACTAGGAGCCAGTTTGACAACTGTGTTTACTTCAGATTTTGACCTGGAAATTCACTTGTTATTTTGTTGCTTTATGTGGATGACATTCTCAAAGCAAGCAACAGCGTCGAGGATGTTATGAAGGTGAAGGATGAACTCGATAAGGAGTTCTACATGAAGGATTTGGGAGCTGCCTCCAGAATTCTTGGGATTGACATCCGGAGAGTCCTGATTTATGGTGGAGCTTGTGGTGATGATAGCAAAGTCGAAATCGAAGGATTTGTTGACTCTAATTATGTCGGTTGTATGGAATCTAGAAAATCTATTTTTGGATATGTGTTCACTATGTTTGGCACAATAATAAGTTAGAAAGCAACACTTTAGAAGGTTGTTGCTTTATTAACCACTGAAGCGAAATATATTTCCCTCACTGAAGCTGTGAAAGAAGCATTGTGGCTTGAAGGTTTTGCTAAGAAGCTGAAACTTCAAGGTCAAGTTATCACTGTTAAATGAGATAGTCAAAGGTCCATACATCTGTTGAAGAATTCAACATATCATGAGCGAACCAAGCACATCGATATAAGGCTCACTTCGTTAGAGAGATAATCGAGCGTGGAAAATTCCAAGTGCTAAAAGGTTTTGACTGATGACAATGGTGGTGATATGATCACCAAGACATTGCCAAGTAGCATTTTTCCCACTGTATGCAGTTGATAAAACTGCATGATGAAAGCTAGTTTGTTCCCTTGTTAATGTAGAGTTTGTTTCAAGGTGGAGATTTGTGGTATTTTTGGATCGAACTCTAGCCTCGACATGGATAACTTCATGGTTCGATAGAAGTTGTGCATGTTATAGTCGAAGTCTGATCAAGCATGATGTCTAGATTTGTTGGCTTAGTGTTTAAGTTAGCATGTCGAATTTAGCCAGTTTGTTGGGCCAATTGTTTAAGTTAGCTTGTTGCTTAAGTTAGGTTAGTAGTCTATAAATAGACTGTTTCTCTCAGGTTGTTAAGAGAGAGTTTTGGTTGTTGATATTCACTTGTAATCTTTGAATCTTAATAGAAAAAGTGAATAGTAAAACAGTTATAACCAATCATGATTTTTCTTCTTCCTTATTCTCTCTCTTTCGTAAAACCTAATAAGGTTTCTTGTGTTTGTTCAAGAAACTCAATCTTTCTCATATTTTGATTTTTTCTAGACGACATCGATTCACAACATAATCTATCATAAATGTTTGGGAAGGCATGACGAAAAATCCATTTCATTCACTGGGAACGAGTATAATTACGTATATATGCCTATAAAATAATACAGAAGTAATATTGGGAACTAAAGCAAATGTTTTTTTTTTGTAAATGCCTATTAGCGCCCGTTTGTTTGTTTTTTTATGATTTTTATATTATAACATAATTTTGTGTAAAAAATTTACAGAAAAACTAATCATAAAAGTTTCAAATTAAAATTTGGTTTTAATAGGTATTCTTAAAATTCTATTTTAGATATTTCATCATTTTATTGAATTTTTTTGAATATCTAAATTTTAAAAAATCACTTAATTTTGAAGCTATTTCAAATAGATTTTTATAATCATCATTTTTTAAATACAATTTTTTGAAAAAAATTGCGATTTCAAGTATCTTTTAATCTTCAATAATATATGTTTATGTTTTTTTTTTGTAAGCAAGGAATATATTAATACGAGTACAAAGCGTACTCCAACCTGATTACAAAAGACACGGGAGAAAACCCGCAAAACAGAGAAATTACAAACCAATTGGCACTTAACATAAATACGACAATGGTTGTTTGTTGAATTCATACAGATTACAAATTGGATGAGTAATATCACCAATGGTAGACCACCGCCAAACCGTATATTTGATCGACCAAACGGTATCAAAAACATTCCATCCTATTTTCTTAAATATGATATCGTTCCTTAGGTTCCATGCTAACCAAATACAACCCTCTTTTCCGGCTCTAACTCTCTTGCGTTTATAACAATCAAACCAATCAATGAAACTTCCTTTGACCCCGTTTTCACGTTTGATCGAGACCCCAATCCATTCGGAAATATCCCTCCACACAATAATAGCCACCGGACAAGAAAGAAGAATATGATCCAACGACTCCGCACGATTATTGCAAAGCACACACTTTAAGTCACCGGTAGAAGGGCAAACACCTCTAAAAGCAAGCAAATCCTTTGTTGGAACTCGATTCAAAAAACATCTCCAACCAAAAGCCTTTATTTTAAGAGGAACCAAAACTTTCCACACCAACACCATGGCATTATCATCTCGATTTAAGGGGCCGTAGGGAACGTGAAACACGTCCGACATCCGGTACAAAGAATTTACCTAGAATGCCAGCAACGACCCCTATTGCCACTGGATAGTATCTTGCGCCATAAAATTCAGACAGTACTCATTCAGCATTAAACGCAACGCAATGAGGTCCTGCACATCAGTATCCATCGTACCAGCTGCCAGTGGAGCATTTACCGTGCCAAAATTCCGCTGCCTGTCATCCCCATAAAACAGTAACGGGAGGGTGTTTTCAGCGCCAGTATCATCAATTAATTGGACATCAACATCCACGGTAGCAACAACCCTACCATTAACATTAGAAATGCCACTGTAAACTGCATTCTCCTCATTAATATTGATGCCTAAATCACCCCACTCCCAAACTCCCTCCTTCCAACCTCCTAAACACCCCACAGAGACAAATTGCAGCCGCGATAATCCATAAAGATTCGGAAACAAATCCTTCAAACTACCAGACGCCATCCAATTGACATGCCAAAAAGAAGTGGAAAAACTGTTTCCCACCTTAAACACACAATTATTAATAAAGATGTCCTCTGGATAGTGTTTCGACCTAGCTAAAATATCCTTCCACCAAGTTGATTGAGAGCTCCATTTTGGAATGATAGAATCATTGTTGGACAATCAATTTAATATCCCCATAACGAACCTTTAAGACTTTAAACCACAAATTCTCCGATCCTTCAAGAATTCTCCACCTCCATTTATGGAGGAGGGCCCCATTAAAGTCTTCAATTCTCAACAATTAAGACCACCCTTGTCAAAAGGCAAACACATCCTATCTCAGTTGATCCAATGTATTTTCATTTTCTCCTTCGAGCTTCCCCAAAGAAAACCACTTTGAAGACTAATGATCACCTTCCTCACTTTCACCGACATTTTGTAAAAAGAAAGATGAAAAATCGAAAGACTATTAAGAACCGATTTAAGAAGCGTTATTCTTCCTCCAAAACTCAAGAATTTACCATGCCAACACAATAGTCTTTTCTCCATCTTAGTAACTAAAGAAGACTACGAATAAATCCTTCTCGGATTCGAGCCAATTAGAATACCAAGGAAAGTGAAGTCTTTAGAATCCGTCCTACAAGAAAGAAACAAAGCTCTCGCTTCAAGAAAATGAAGAGAAACAATAATTCCGATAAGTTTGCGCTTGTGGAGATTAATACCTAGACCCGAAACAATTTCAAAGCCTCTAAGCATGGCTATAATCGCCCACAAATGTCTCCAACTCCCATCACCTACCAAAAGCGTGTCGTCTGCGAATTGAAGAATATCAATGAAACAAACACTCTTCACCATGAAACCGGAGAACTCACCTAACGAAATCGATCTCTTAACCAAAGCACGTAAACCCTCCACAACCATAACAAAAAGAAACGGGGAGAGGGGGTCTCCTTGCCTCAAACCCCTATGCACCTCAAACTCTTTAGTAGGACTACCATTCACCAAAACGGACATTTTACTAGAAAAAATAGTGGCATCGATCCACCTCATCCAATTCTCCCCAAATCCCATGCTAACCATCGTGAATCTAAGGAAATTCCAACTAACTTTGTCGTATGCTTTTTCGAAATCCACCTTGAATAAAGTGCACGCCTTTTTCTCCTTACTCGCATAATCGACCACTTCATTAGCTACTAAAACACCATCTAACAATTGTCTACCCGGAACAAAGGCACTTTGGCTATCCGAAATTAAAGAGTGAAGAACATCCTTTAATCGAGCCGCCAATAATTTAGATAAAGCCTTATACAAGTAACCAACAAGACAAATAGGCCTAAAGTCATCTAAACCCAACGGGCTCTCACATTTAGGAATCAAAGTCAAAAAGGTAGAAGTGATTGACTTTGACAAAAACGCTCCACCATGAAAATCCACAAAAAACTTAATGAAATCTTTTTTTTAAAAGTGCCAACACTTTTTGATGAAAGTGAAAGTATAGCCATCCGGACCCGGGCTTTTATTTTCCTCATAACTCCACACCGCATCTTTAATCTCCTCCTCTAAAAAAGGCCTCTCAAGTAAAGTCTTTTCCTCTTGAGAAAGCATATTAATAGAAATTCCCTCCAAAATAGGTCTCATCAAATCGGGCTCAACAAATTTTTTCGCAAAATGATTCTTCACCTCCTCCTTCACCTCATTGACCAACGTCAACAATCCTCTTTCCGTATTGATATGCCCAATATGATTACGCCTTCTTCTCTCCTTCATGACACAATGAAAAAACCTACTATTGTTATCACCATCATTTAACCATTTAAGCCTTGATTTTTGAATTAACATATTCTCTTTAATCCTCAAATTCAACTAAAAACATTTTGACACCTTCTTACGGTTCTCCAAAACATCACCCCCACAAAAAGCCATTCTCTAATTCCGCCTCCTCATCACCTTCATTGATTTCCTTTACACAATCCTCAACCTCCAAATCAAATTTGCCAAAAACCTCTACATTCCACTTTATAAACCTTTACACAATCCTCAACCTCCAAATCAAATTTGCCAACCACTCCTTTTCAACAAACATAATAAAATCTTTATTGGAAAACCATTCATTATTGAACATGAACGGTTTCGGCCCCCAATTCGAAGAATTCACCACTAACCATATTGGGCAATGATCCGAGATAGCTCTCGAACCAATTAATTGCCCAATCACACCCCACTTGGCCACTACCGTCTCGGAAATCAAGAACCGGTCTATACGACTCATGGAAGAACCATCTCCACTATACCAAGAGAATCTCTTGCCTTTACACGGGACATCGACCAACTCACTCTCTTCGATAAACTCCCCGAACTCTTTCATCTCCACATTCCGAGTACCCATACTCCTTCCTTTTCTCTCCTGGGAATGCGTAATTGCGTTGAAATCCCCCCAAATACACCACTCCCCATCTGGAAAGGAAACTTTCAAATCCAATAATCTTCTCCAAAGCCTTCTTTTCTCCCCCAAATCATAAGGGGAGTAAACATTAACGATGTAATATATAGAACCTCTCCACACTCCTTTGACCCCTACATAACCAACACCTTTGAAGCTACTAACAACCTCCACACTACTCTCCTTCCAAAGAATAACAAGCCCACCCGGCGAACCCGAAGAATTAGAAAACGTCCACCCTATCTCCTCCTTAGACCAAAAACTTTTAGCTATAGATTCAGTAACCGACTCCAGTTTAGATTCTTGAATTAAGAACATATCTGCTTTCCCTTTCTTGATAATTTGGCTTATTCTCCTCCTTTTCACCAAAGTACCTCCCCCTCTAATGTTAAAAGATCCTATAATCATTTCCAAATCGCTAAATTCGCCTTCTCCCCCTCCTTTTTAAATTTATCAGACTTTTCCATTTCATCAATACGCTTTTTATAATCTTTATTAACATCTTTCTCTACAACCCCTAATTTCAAAATGGCATCCAATAATTTTTCACCGACTGAAGAATCTAAATTATTCCACAATCTAATATTACTCCTGATAATATCTGACTCAGTCGAATTTTCTCCATAATGTTTCGACAGGTTAGACCATTGTCCAGCCCCACAATTAAGATTGGAATAACAACCAGTGCTTGCAGTGATATTCTTCTTTTTGTTACCACCTCCTTTATATTTCTCTCCAACACCAACGCCAAGAGACCCATGTAAGTATTTATACTTCACTTTTTTAATGCGAAAATTCCTCCTACCGCTGAGCCCCTCCTGCTTTCCCTCCTCAATATCCTCAGTCTCAGTAACCCACGTTGCTGACTTTTCCCCTTCACAAGACTGCATAAAAGGTTCTTTATCGTTCTCTGTGCCATGATTAATCTTACACGCATTGCCTTTTAACCTTTTCAAGGCAGCCTCAAAAGTGCCCTCCCCTAGAGAGCGGTCTGCTTCCCCCTTTTTCACAGAATTATGAAGCCTATCTGTCACATCCCCCTCTCTCTTGTCACAATCAAACTTAGAATTACACTTCACCTCCTCTTTGTATCCTCCCTCCACCGTCTTCCCCATCTCCTCTGTCCAAGATTGTCGGACTTCCATACAGTCGTCTTCTTCCTCATCAATATCCTTCACTTTCATATTCCAATCCAAAACAGAATCAGAGGACTCTGACTCCGTTTTGTTAGCTGTGGTTGGATTAGCGTCTAAGCGAACGGGACCAAAGGTGTCCTCTCTCGCAAATAAAGTGAACTTCTTGCCATCAATCTCCACCATAATCCTTTCTTGTAACTTAAAATCTGCAGATACTCTAACCATAATCCTTGCAATATCTTTGATAGTACCATTCAAGGAGTTTTTGTCAGCACAAATGTACTGACCAAAGACACTCGATAACTTTTCGAAGAAATCCACACACCACGCGTGGCATGGAATTCCATACACTCTAATCCAAACAACCCTCTCATCATCTACATCTTCTTTTTCCCACTTCCTTAAATCTGTAAACCATTGCTTCCACCACGAAGCACCTTCTTCCACGAAATCAGCAATAGCTCCATCTTCAACCTCCTCCAACAAACACATTTTCGAACCCAAAGGAGTCACCTTGAACGCAAAAAGCCCTTCGCATTCGAAACCTCTCTGGACATTGTAAGCCATTCCCGGAAAAATGGTGGTTCCAACATAAGCTTTCTTTAACCTACTTTTAACCTCCTCATCGGAACTAAACTGCACCGCCACTTCTTGAAAAGCACATTCCGACCTATTTCGCACAACCTCTGCAAAAGAAACATTCCTATTCACACTTCTCGACGCCGAGTCACCCTTAGTATTCTGCCCAGAATGTTGACCAGAAGCTTCATAAGTTCTATCCTCAAAATGAGCTTTCTTGTTTCTCCCAACTCCCCTCTCATACCTTGGCGGGTTCGCATGAATCTTTTTACCATCTATCATAACATTGTCAAGCTTCACCCCTAACATTCTGATATCATCCACCTCTTTGAATCTCGCAAAACCGAACCGTTTGCCATGTTTGTTTCGCCTAGGTGATATCAATACCTCCACAACATTTCCTATGCACCCAAAAAGAACAAAGATATCCCTAGCAAAAATGCGATCAGGAATCTCTGAGAAGAAAAAAGAGTTAGTACCTTTTAGCTCCAATACGCTGAGACCTTTTCCAAACGGGAAAATGTCCCATCTTCCAACCGAGGACGATAACTTCTTCCGGTAACAGTCGTCCATGCCATACCTGAACAGGGGTGAAGAGAGAAGGCAGAGCTTCTCACTCTTATGTTCTAATTTGTATGTTTATGTTATAGGATGTCAAAATTAGTCTTTCAATTTATAAAAAAAAAAAAAAAAACTTGTAATATTTTAAAAAACGGTTTTGTAAAATCTATTTTTAAAAATACAAAAAAAAAATCCATTTTTTAAAGTTGAAACAAACAGACCCAATATTCTTTCGCATCACGTTATACTCAGTATTCCTTATAAAATCATATGCTTTAGCAATCTATAAATAACATATCATATACACCCCCATAAACCATTCCCTTCATTGTTTTTTCGATACAAAAGCACTAAAATAACTTCACTTTCTTCTTTGAACTAAGTAGAGGAGATGTCAAACCAAAGGTTTCTACCCTACTACAAATATCTACAAATCTAAACTTTGTTCTTAACAATCTTTATTCATACACTTAATATTCTTACTTTCTAACATTGGATTTCAGGGGAACTACATCATATCTCAAACCAGGATTTGAGGATGATACTTGACTCCTTCAAGTTACTATATACATTGTCAATAAAAAAAAATGTTTTGTTACCATATTTTTCATTTTCATTTACGAAATGCTAGTATCATTTTTCAGTTTATTACTGTTTACTACACTCTACAAAATCATGACTAATTTTAATTTGCAATTTTTTTAGAATGTTTCAAGGTCAGTTGCCATGTGTTGTTTTAGCCCGGATGTTCATCAGATAAGTTTGAGAAATGATGATGATCTATCAGTTTGGAAGACATGCAAAGTCATTCATGCAACAAGATATAAACATCAAAATGAAATATACATTGCTGCTAGTTGGTACAAGTTCAAGAAACTATGCAATATGAAAAAAGGAAACATTGTTGCCTCCCAAGTCACAAATCCAACTCACTTTATCAATGTCAACGTCTATCGTATCTGTAACTAAGTCGCATTTTCCATATATATCAAATATTATATTTTCACTCGCACTAAATATTTCTATTCAGTAGTATCTATTAAGTAATGTATCTATTAAGTATAATTAAGTCCTTTTAATTAACTATTTATATATCTATTAAGTTATATCTATTAAGTAATGTATTTTCAATTGTACTAAATACTTCTGAATTTGACTATAACTAATACATTTTGTATGTGTTTTTGGGTTAGCCTACAGTCAGTGACAAAACCAACTCAACATGGCTTTGAATAAACATATTTTTCGGTTTATAATGCAATAAAAATAAGAGGGTTTCTTAATGCACCACCCATATTTTTTAGACACCACGTGAAATTTCGTTTTTGCCTCCAATTTTCGGATGTGCAAATCCGGACGCACTGTTTTTTTAAAATTTTTCAGTTTTTTTTTTATGTGCACATCTGAAAAAATTTCTGATCTGCAGATCCGGAAAAAATCAAAAGTATTTCATAAAATCATTTACTTATAAATATAATTAAATCCAATATAATTAAAATCCAACATAATTAAAAGTAATATGATTTTTTCAATATAATTAAATCTAATTTAATTAAATCCAATATAATTAAAATTAATATAATTTTTTTTCTAAATGATTAATATGGTATTTATTTCTAAATGATTTTTTTATATTGAAAAAATAATTTTAATTATATTGGATTTAAAATTATATGGTATTTAATTCTATAATTGGATTTAATTATATTGGTATTTAAAATTATATGGTATTTACTTCTAAATTATATGGTATTTACTTTTAAATTATAATTAAAATTATATGGTATTTACTTCTAAAATTAATTTAATTATATTGGATTTAATTATATTGGATTTAATTATATTGAAAAAATCATATTAATTTTAAGGGTTAATACCCCTTTTGGACCCTGCCATATAGGCCAAATCCCAAAAACAACCCTGTAAAAAAAAAAACACAGATTCCATCCCTGCCATTTGTAGATTCCCTCGTTTTGCCCCCTGAGTGGATTTGGTCAACCATATTGATGACATGGCGCTGCTTAGTTGAAATTTTATTTATTTTTTATTTATTTAATTACACGCGTGGCATTTTTATTAATATTTTAATATTTAATTTTTTTTTATTTTTTTTTATTTTTTTTTTTTTTAATTTTTTTTTTAATTTTTTAATTTTTTTAATTTTTTTTTTAATTTTTTAAATTTTATTTTAATTTTTTGTTTTATTTTGTTTTATTTTTTTAATTTGTTTTTATTATAATTTTTTTAATTTTATTCTTTTATTTTTATTTTTTTTCGTTTTTATTTATATATATATATATATATATATATATATATATATATATATATATATATATATATATATATATATATTTTTTTTTTTTTTTTTTTTTTTTTTTTTTTAATTCTATTTTAAACAAATTGTTCTTTTAAAAATTAGTTTCATTATAATAATCCATTTATTTCAATTTATTACCATACTAATCCATTTATTCTCATACTAATTTCAATTCAACAATACTTATGAGTGATTTATTACCATTATAACTTCACTCATCAACCATCTTTATAACCTCTCTCCACTTCTTTTTTTTTTCGTTATAATATTGTTTCATTTCTTCTCCATTGTTTTCAATACTCATCAACCATCCAAAACTCAATACAAAGCATACTCACAACACAACAATACCACACACCCTAATAAACAAGAATCTCAAGCTCTCATCACTCTCCACATCCTCATGAAAATGGTAACTTGCTACTGCCATGTTCACACCATAAGTTGGTAACTTACTATATCATTATCCTTTGGTATGAATAATTTTTTGTACAAAGAACATATGAATGTGCATGTAAGGGGAGGATAAGGATGTTGTATCTCAAAACAGTTATATGATTGACAAGTAACATATATAAGTACATATGAATGTAATGTAAGGTAATAGCAGACTGTGTGTGTGTGCCCTATTATCTCGTCGGTAATAGCAGGCTGTGTGTGTGTGCCCTATTATCGCGTCGGTAATAGCAACCCTAACTGGGAAGTGACCGGTGGTGCGCGCGTTCGATGGTTCTAAGAGGTCCGTTTTTGGAGAAATTGTATTGCCGATCAAAGTTGGTCCTGAAATTTTTGAAGCCACTTTCTATATCATGGACATTCATCCTGCCTATAGTTGTTTATTGGATAGTCTGTGGATCCATGGTGCTGGGGCAGTGACGTCCACTCCAAGAGTGATCAGTCAGCCTGAGGTGGTTAATCAACCCGAGGTGGTAAATCAGCCAGAAGTTTCAATGCCTTCTTTCAAAGATGCACGCGCTGTAGTTGAAGTTGGTGATTCCCAGAAGTGGGGCCAAGTCATTAATGTTCAGGTGAAGCAGAATACTTATGGACTGGGATATAAGCCACCCCGACGAGCTCAAGAGCCTCTTAAGTTTTATGGTCCAGTCCAGTTCACAAGTGCTGGTGTCTTCTTTAATCGGGTTAATGCCATTGATGATGAGGGGGATAGTGATTGCGACATGGATGAGTGGATCCGCCCCTGCACTCCCGGTAAAAGTCTATGCAATTGGTCGTCTGAGAAAGTCATCCAAGTGACCCATCAAGAGTAATTGCCTTTGTTTTCTGTTTGTGTAAAATCCTACGTTCTGCCCAAGACGTAGTGATGTTTGTCTGTAGGGCTTTGATGTTTTTGTTTGCTTACTTTATCATCAATAAATGACGTTTTCACATTCAAATGTTTGTCTGTAAGGATAATGATATAGTAAGTTACCAACTTATGGTGTGAACATGGCAGTAGCAAGTTACCATTTTCATGAGGATGTGGAGAGTGATGAGAGCTTGAGATTCTTGTTTATTAGGGTGTGTGGTATTGTTGTGTTGTGAGTATGCTTTGTATTGAGTTTTGGATGGTTGATGAGTATTGAAAACAATGGAGAAGAAATGAAACAATATTGTAACGAAAAAAAAAAAAAGTGGAGAGAGGTTATAAAGATGGTTGATGAGTGAAGTTATAATGATAATAAATCACTCATAAGTATTGTTGAATTGAAATTAGTATGAGAATAAATGGATTAGTATGGTAATAAATTGAAATAAATGGATTAGTATAATGAAACTAATTTTTAAAAGAAAAATTTGTTTAAAATAGAATTAAAAATAAAAATTAGGTCCAAAAACGAAAAAAAAAAAAAAAATATATATATATATATATATATATATATATATATATATATATATATATATATATATATATATATATATATATATATAAAATATATAAATAAAAACGAAAAAAAATAAAAAAAAAAAAAGAATAAAATTAAAAAAATTATAACAAAAACAAATTAAAAAAATAAAACAAAATAAAACAAAAAATTAAAATAAAATTAAAAAGGTTGGGTGATGTGTTAAAAAATCCTCAAAAATAATTATTGTTAACTATTTCAAATTTATCTTATAGTATATTTAAATAAACACATGATAATTATTTATGATATTGAATTTAAAACACGACCATTTCCACACATCATTCATTAATGGATACACATAATAAGACTTGACTTGTGGTAAATTGATTAAGGTGAATTCTTATTTACCCACTTTAAACAGTAGAGTAGAGTTATTTATAGAGTAAATTGCATTGGAAAGTGTTCTGGACTGGGCCGAGGCTGCCCAACAGTCGAGCAGACCCAACCCATATAGCATGGGGAGGCTCAATAAGACCCCTTCGCGGGGCACTTGACTGCCACGAGCAGGCCGCCGCTTCCCCCGGACACTTTACAGTGTCGGGCACTTGGATCAACAGGACAAAAGAACCCCGCACCCCGGTGGAGAGGTACCTCCCCGACATGCCAGCTTCTCCCCGCGAGAATACCACATATCACGCCTCGACAGACATGGCTCCTCCCCGCGAGGCCACGTCCGTCGTACGGCTTGACGGGTCCTCGACACAGAAGGCTCCTCCCCCGCGAGGAGTGTCTAACGGTCCGTACCACGTGGACACGTTCCAAGTAACCACTTCACTCCCGAAAGATTCGGTCTGCCCTAGTCCCGGAAATCTAGGAGCGGTTACCCCAGCCGTCCTTCAACCTCACCGAAGCCGGAGTTCAGCAGACGTCGTTGGCTACCTGAAACTGTCTGATCCAGGTACGATCAGAAAGCTACAAAATTTAAATTATTAAATAAATAATTAAATATAATAAAATAATATGACATTGATTGATTGAAGTTACACTATCCAATTTTTAATGAAGGGTAGAGAAGTTGTCCCCATTGATTAATTCATTACATTAAAATAACTTGGCCAACATTACAACCTAGACAACGTTAGGCCAACATTACAACATTCACAGTAACAAAACATCTCTAACCATCTACCATTTTTACCTTCTACTACTTCCACCAATGGTTTATCTCCTGAACATACATCCTTTCTTGAGAAATGTCAAATGTAAAGCCCAACATATCATCTTTTGTGAGTTTCTTCTGTTTTGCATAATCATACCATCCTTTTCCTAACAGACATCTCCTCTTTGTTTCGCTTAGCTCTGTGTACGTAGCTATTTCCATTATCAGCCTCAACCAAATCTATTTGACTTGGGTTCATAAACACACATTTCTCTGAAACCATTATGGGTAGATTCTGCAAAATATTACTTCATCTTATTAATATTACATCAATACTATTGAATAATATTCCTACCACAATGTTATCTTATATCTCTTACCAACACATTTCTTTTGACCTCAAGTCCTAAACAAATTTCTCTTTGCCAATTAAACTCAACATCATCATCATCATTCACTTTATGATCAGATTCAGACTCACTTATCTCTATGTCAACATTACTTGGTTCATTTTCATCCTCCAAGATTGATATACTAAGCTTTATGTCTTCAATTTGATCATCACGGTTCTCATATGGACTACAACAAAAACAATCAACAGAAGCATATCATTAATAAACTATTGAGTGCAACAAAAACTTAACATCATTTTTTATAGAGCTTCACAAATTTTTACAATACAACTTATTACTAACTTGCATCGTGATATGCAATCATAAAATGGACGGACTCTTTTTTCTCTTCACCTCTAATCCTCAACATATCAAAACAACCTAACAACTACTATCTTTTATAATCAATATTCATTACTCTTCCTTGGCCAAGTTACATGTTGATAATACAAAGCCCAACAAATCTATATTCAACACACACCCCACCATTTTCTTTCATTTAATCTATCTAACTATTGCCTTTTATATTCACAATTTCATTTGATTTTATTTCCACTTTCAACGTTATAATTTACTATTTTTTTCTATAGTCATGTCTAATTATTTTATGCTCTTACTTCAATTATTATTAATATATAAATTCTTTTCTTTTATTATAACAACATATTTTTTTACTCTTTTTAAAAGCATATTATTATTTTTATTTTGATTGACGAAAAGCATTGATCCCAATCAATGCTAATTTATTTTTCAAACATGTTTGAACTATATTATAAGTTTTATAATTCTGGTGCAGGAATTGGAAATTAGATCTAAACTTAATTCACAGCCATTCACACCAGTCAATTCAGCAAAGATGGTTGCTCTATCCCGAATGCTATTTATGAGTTTTGTATTGTTCTTTAATTTTAAGTTCCCATGTTGTTGATTTTGTTTTTCATTTTGTATTCACTTTAGAACATGGAAATTCCTAAAAAAATATGAACCACAGCCACTCACTCTAATAGTAGGCCCACCAGGACCAAAAATAAGTCCAAGTGGATGGGTGATTATGAATTAAATTAATGGATGGGTGATTATGAATTAAATTAATTAGCAATTTTTAGTTTCTTTTTATTTTGGGTCAGGCCCATTAATCAACCCTAGAGAGTTTGCCTTGTATTTAAGATCTTTTATTGTTTGTTGAGGGAGGCAGAAAATTAATTGAAAAGTTATTGTCTGTATTTTCTTGTTGCTTGTGATGTCTGTGTTAGAACGCTAGATCTAAGAGAATAGTTGTGGAATCCTCCTTATCAATTGGTGCTTTCATCACTTGTATTCATGGCTCCTCCCCCCAAACCACCTAACCCTAGAAATATCATAGAGGAGACTGTTCAAACAGCTCATGTGCATCTAGACAATGCAATGCAAATGGACGAGAGATTTGATAAAACCATTGCAGATTTGGAACTTATTCAAACCCATACGAACAATGTGAAGCAAATCTCATACTCTAGGTATGAAAACATCATGGGTATGCTAAACAAACTTGCTTTTCAAAAGGAGCAACAACCAGCTGCCACTATTCCAGCAGCTACAGCTGCCGCCACTGTTCATACAGCAGCAGCATCTCCTTCAGGTATCAGTAATCTTTCACATTCTATTCCCATATCTACAACCCATACCAGCCCCATTCTTACTACCACAACCACTCCCCTACATTCCACTCATTTACACCAGCTCTATACTCCTCTACATTCCACTTCCCTCTCTAACAACCTCCTCCAACCACACTTAACCACTGCTCCTTTTAGACCAAACCCTAACCAAATAATAAGATTTTTTTCTTCACTATACCTCACACAACCAAACACCATTCCATTTACACAAAATTATAATATTCCAATGTTCCAACCTATCCCTTGTCCACAAATTCAACCAAACACACCTCTACCACCTTTCCGAACCCCCAAACTAGAACTTCCCACGTTTGATGGCTCAAACCCTTTAGAATAGCTATTTCAAGCCGACCAATTTTTTTATTTTTATCAATTACCACCTGAAAACAGACTTTCTATGATGTCATTTTATATGAAAGGTGAAGCCTTATGTTGGTTCAAGTAGTTGTATCAAAGTCAATTATTAATTGATTGGCCATCTTTTACTAAGGCATTATAATTACGCTTTGGTCCCTCTACATATGCTAATCACCAAGATGAATTATTTAAATTGAAACAAGTGGGTTTAGTGGTGGAATATCAAGCTGCTTTTGAAAAATTGGGCACTCAAGTAGTTGGTTTATCCCAAGAAGCGATCCTAAATTGTTTCATTTCGGGGTTGGCTCCAGAAATTCAGAATGAAATTACTATTCACAAACCAAATTCTATTTATCAAGTAATTGGGTTAGCAAAATTGATTGAGTCTAAGATTAAGGATGCAAAACCTAAATACCACAAACCTTTCTCCAACCACATTCACAAACCAATCACAGCCACACACACCGTACCCCAACCAAACCCAGCCCCAAAAAGTCCAGTTACCTCTCAACCCTCTAAACTCCCAATTCAAAAGCTATCTAATGCTCAACTTCAAGAGCGTCGTGCCCAAGGCTTGTGTTTCAATTGTGATGAGAAGTTTATACCAGGTCACCGTTGCACAACTGGAAAATTCCTCTTGCTGATAGAGGATGAGGAGACTCAAATTGTGAATGAATCCTTAGACACTTTGGAAGCCAGCACCACTTCATCAGAAGTTGATGACACATACTTCCAGCTATCTCCCCAAGCTGCTATTGGCCATTTTTCACCCAAGACTCTCAAATTCACCAGGTTGCTGAATGGATTTACCGTCACAGTTCTAATTGACATCGGCAACACCCATAATATCTTACAACCCTGCATTACCCAACACCTCAAAATCCCAACCAAACTCATTCCCAATTTTTCCGTAATGGTGGGTAACAGATCCAAATTATCTTGTTCAGGCCTTTGTCCTCAAGTCCATATCACTCTACAAAACAAACTTTTCCATATCCCCTTCCATTTGTTACCTATCGAAGGAGTCGATGTTGTGTTATGTATGGAACGGTTGAGAACCCTTGGCCCTATCATGGCTGATTTCTCAATTCCAAAAATATCTTTCACTTATAAAGATAATGCCATCACCATCACCGGTGACCCCAAATCTTTACCCACCCACTCCTCATACAGCCAAATATGCCACCTTTTACACACTGATTCCATCGCTTCCATTCACCTCTTACTTTACCAACCCTCAAATGAAACCCCAACAAACCCACCTAAAACCAATCCTAACCCTCTTGACTCTCTACCAACATCACTTCCCACTCAAATCAAATCCATATTACAAACCCATTCAGCTATCTTTCAACTTCCCCATGGTTTACCTCCATAACGTTTTCATGACCACCACATCCCAATTATCCCTAACACTGCCCCAATTAACGTCAAGCCATACTGATACCCTCATTCCCAAAAAGAAGCCATGACCACCTTAATCCAGGATACGCTTCAAGAAGGTATCATTAAACCCAGTAATAGCCCATATTCCTCACCCGTGCTCTTAGTGCGAAAAAAAGATGGCTCTTGGCGATTTGTGTTGACTATCGAGCACTAAATGCTGTCACAGTCCGCGACCGTTTTCCCATACTAATAATTGATGAACTCTTTGATGAGTTAAATTCTGCAACTATTTTTTCTAAGATTGACCTACGATCTAGTTATCACCAAATCCGGGTATCTGCAAACGACACACACAAAACTTCATTCCGAACATTTGATGGACACTACGAGTTTTTGGTTATGCCATTCGGCCTTACTAATGCTCCTAGTTCTTTTCAAGCGGCTATGAATGATTTGTTAAGGCCATACCTACGTTGGTTTGTGCTTGTTTTCTTTGATGATATTCTCATTTACAGCTCTTGCATTTCTGAACATACACATCATTTGAAGTTGATTTTAGAGTTACTTTTATCTAACCAATTTTATGCCAAATTATCCAAGTGTGTTTTTGTTGTCTCTTCTATTGATTACTTAGGTCATATTATTTCAAGTGATGGTGTAACCCTAGATCCGGCAAAAATTCAAGCAATCATCGATTGGCCGAGACCACGTTCTCTCACGACACTCAGGGGATTTTTAGGTCTCACCGGCTTTTCTCGTCGATTTGTTCAACATTATGCCACTCTCGCCGCTCCTCTCACCGATTTATTGAGTTCCACTAAATTACATTGGAGTACATCAGCAGAAACTGCATTTACAACATTAAAAACAAAAAATGACGGAAACTCCTGTTTTGCGCCTTCCAGATTTTTCCCAAGTCTTTGTGCTCGAGACAAATGCTTCAGTGGTTGCGATTGGTGCAGTCTTATCTCAGCAAGGTCACCCTTTGGCATTTTTCAGCAAGAAATTGTGTAACAGGCTCCGAGCTTCCTCTGTGTATGTTAGGGAGATGTACGCCATTACCGAATCTGTAAAAAAATGGCGTCAGTACTTGATTGGGAGGCATTTTCATATCTACACCGATCAGAAAAATTTTGAAAAACCTTCTGGTCCAAACCATTCAAACCCCAAAGCAACAGAAATGGGCGGCTAAACTACAAGGGTTTCATTTTTATATTTTTTACAAACCTGGTATATCAAACCAAGTTGCAGATGCTTTAAGTCCTATACAAGATAAGGATGCAGTTGTTTTCTTCTCACTCTTTTCACCTGTCCCTCTTCTCATCTCCCAGCTCCAGAAGTTCTACAAAACAGAAGAACAGGGTCGGACCCTCATGCAAAAAATTGTATCAGATCCAAATTCTCAACCTCTTTTTCAAGTAAAAGACGATCTCCTGTACTACAAAAGCAAGCTTTACATACTTCCTGTTGATGACTTGCGTCAGCAAATCCTGAAGGAATTCCACTCTACACCTGTTGCTGGTCACTCGGGTTTTCAGCCTACCTTGGCTCGTCTGTCATCCTCCTTTATGTGGCCAGGAATCTACACAGATACAAAGAACTTTGTTTAAAGATGTTGTGTGTGTCAGGAAAACAAGTATTTAACAAAGAAGAAACAAGGTCTCCTTCAACCTTTACCAATTCTTAACCAAGTATGGGAAGACTTAAGCATGGACTTTATTATACATTTATTTGTTTCGTTCAGACACATAATGATCTGGGTGATTTGCAATAGACTATCAAAGTTTTGTCACTTCATTGTGCTTCCCACCAATTTTTCTGCGAAAGATCCAGCCTTGTGCTTTTCGGTCGAGATTTGTCGCCTACATGGTACACCAAAGTCTATTATCTCGAACCGCGACCCTCTATTCCTCAATACCTTTTGAAGAAAATTATTTTACGCGCAATGAACCACTCTGAAGTATAGCACAGTGTACCACCCTGAAACAGATGGTCAGACAGAGGTTGTCAATCGATGCTTAGAAACTTATCTCAGATGTTTTACAAGAGAACAACCAAAACAGTGGTTTAAATACTTACATTTGGCCGAATTTTGGCACAATACCGCCCTTCAGAGCACGATTGGCATGACTCCTTTTGAAGCCCTCTATGGCCGACCACCACCAGTATTTCCTCAGTACATAAATGGTTCGTCTCCTAGCGTAGAAGTGGATGGGTCCCTGCAAAACAGAAACGACATTCTTCAGACTTTGAAACACAATCTGGACAGAAGCAGAAAACAAATGGTTAACCAAGCTAACAAAAAAAAACATGAGTGTACCTTTGAGGTAGGAGATCTAGTCTTACTCAAGCTTCAATCGTACCGACAAGTCTCGGTCCAGCGCCGCCCATCTCAAAAGCTTTCCAAACGCTTCTTTGGACCTTTCGAAGTTTTGCAATGGATCGGAAAGGTTGCGTATAAACTGAACTTGCCATCATATTCACAAATCCATCCCATTTTTCATGTATCACAACTTAGAGCTTTCAAAGGTTCTGACCCTCATTTGCAACACACACCAATTCAAGAGGCCCTTGATGTTTCTGGTGATACAACTTTGATTTCAAACCAATCAGACGAAAACAAGGTTAATACACCACATGCAAGCTCGAATGATCATGAAAAACACACACATGAACCTTCTGGTTTATCCCAAGCAGTGCATGATTCTAGATTAACAAAAGAAGAATTTGTTACTAAGTTCTTAGATGAGTATGAAACTCAAAGAACTCAAGTGGAACAAAACAACACGGAAGAAGAAGAGACAAATAGAGGAAGTGAAAGCAATGCGGAAGAAGAAGAGAAAAATAGAGGAAGTGAAAGCAACACGGAGAGAGAAGAGAAAAATAGAGGAAGTGAAAGCAACACGGAGAGAGAAGAGAAAAATAGAGGAAGTGAAAAGCAAGTGAAGTTTAAAGACACTTTGAAGAGTGATGGTCCTAGTCTTTTCCCTTCTGACTTGAAGAATCATAACGGATCTCTCTCTTGGACTTTCCCACCGTTTGATGATCTCGAGCCCTTCAACTCCTCATCACAACCGTTACTTCCCTCACCCACTTTTCAGCCTACTCTGCCACCTACCCCTACCCCACATGACATTGTCCCCCACACTCTGTTAGTTTCTCAGTACACGCTTTCCCTTCCCACTCCCCAACGCATGCAAGTTGTTCCCAACACTTTTGTTTCTCCCACTCACATTTCAAAACTGACACACCTTTTTTCAAGTACTCCTGGGCCATCAAATTGGGTCTCCGATTTTCACTCTCTTAAACCCAAAGTTCAGCCCATTCTTGAGGTCAGGAATGTTTTTGGGCCGGATAGTAGTAATAGTAGGCCCACCGGGACCAGAAATAAGCCCAAGTGGATGGGTGATTATGAATTAAATTAATTAGCAATTTTTAGTTTCTTTTTATTTTGGGTCAGGTCCATTAATCAACCCTAGAGGGTTTGTCTTTGTATTTAAGACCTTTTATTGTTTGTTGAGGGAGGCAGAAAATTAATTGAAAAGTTATTGTCTTTATTTTCTTTTTGTTTTGTGATGTCTTTGTTAGAACCCTAGATCTAAGAGAATAGTTGTGGAATCCTCCTTATCACACTCATGTTAATTATGCAAAAAGGGTTGGACATCTTGGGTCCAACGAGTCTACGACTTTGACAAAGCTTGTTAAAGGAGAATATAACTTCAATCATAGAGTCAACTACTTTGTCAATTGCATTACTCAATATAAGAAAAAAACCATACTTTTCTACTTTATGTCACATTCATTGCCTCATCTTTCATTGGGGAGAATTCGAAAAATGACTGTAAAAAAAACACAGATTATGTCCCTCCCATTTAAAGATTCTTTCATTTTGGCCTTCCAGTGGACACAGTCAACAGAATTTGTGACGTGGCACTGCTTTGTTGGTTTTTTTTTTGTTTTTTTTATTTTTTACTATGACATGTCAGCTTTGTTGAAATTTTTTATATTTTTTTTGTGCATGCAAGAAGCTCCCTTTACCACTAGGTTGTTATGCATTTTTTGTTTATGGTTTATATTCAGTTATATATATATTAGGTGTCAAGAAATGCTTGTTTTTATATCCAAATTTGACACCTTTAAGCTCTTTTTATTGCTTTAATCAAAAAATGACTTATCTATTAAGAAATTTTTTTTATTTTTTGTGAACATTAGATGTTTTGATGTGTTTGTTAATTTTGTAGTGAAAATATGTCAAAAGGTTGTAGCTCGTTGCAGAAGAAAACTCGAAGAAACGACAAATGCGCGTGTCTACAAATATTACAAGCTTCGCCCGGCGAGCATGAAGCGAAAGAAGGTTGCTTCGCCCGGCGAAGCAGCAGCGAGAGAAATTATTGTTTTGGAAGTCCGATTCCAGTAGCTAGAGGAGTTGGCTCGCTGGCTAATTCTCCCGGCGAACATGGATTCGCCCGGCGAGGAAGAGGCGAGAGATTTAATTAATTTCAATTCAAGTTCCAGTAGCTCCCAGGTTTGGTTCGCCCAACGAATTTGGATTCGCCCAGCGAAGGATTGTAGCGCCCGACAAAGAGAGATATTTTCATATGGACCAGCTGACACTGTAGCTGTCACGTGGCTTCATTTGTGGGCTTCGCCCGGCGGAAGAAGGCACTCGCCCGACGAATTTGCTTGGGCAGAAAGTAGTATTTAGGTAGTTTTGAAGATATTTTTTGAATTAACAACTTTAGAAAGAATCATTGTAACCTAGAAACATCTTTGGAGCATAAAAACTTCATTTTTTATTATTTTTCTTAGAATCCAAAGCTTTTATGCTTCAATATTTGATCCTTTGAAGATTGATGCAACAAAAGCTTTGTTCTTTACTTGTTGATCAAGCTACCATGAATATGTGTAGCTAAACACATCTTGTGTCAAGATTGGTGGTAGGCAATCCTTTATTTTGTATGTATTGATCTTGATTGTAAGTGTGTGAACTTTGTTGATGATAAATATAGAAGAAAAGCTTTGTTTATATGGTTTATATTTTGTTTTAGTTCATGATCGAGAGATATGTTCTAAGACTTGACCTAAGTTTCAATCCATCAATAATCATGAGGCTAGAGATAGTTTTGAAAGTTGATGTTCATAAATATTGATCTTGAATGTTATCATATTGATAGTTAGAGTGAGAGATCATCTAAGGATCAATATGGTAAATCCCACAACAAGTGTTAGAGATAAACTTGTTGAGAGGATATGTGGTTATATTCATCGTTAACAAGTTCACATCCTTTATCGAGTAAATACGTACGAAACGGATTGTCGGACCCTAATCTTGGCATGTTTTACCAAATCTTTAAAACCAATTTCTTTACCGTTGATTACTAAATTCTTATGCAAAAGATCCGATACGAAATACCAAACTCTTTGTTACTTTAAAAGTTTAAAATGTTTTCGACTATAGAACGGCGGCAATACACATACAATCCCTGTGGAGACGATAAAACACCCATGAAATACTTTTCAACAAAATGGCATTGTTGCATGGGATTGTTGTTTGTTATTGCAAGCATTGAAATAGTTGTTAAGTTTTAAGCTTGTTTAACTTTTTCTTGTGCTTGTTAATTTGTTTGGCTAAGTGTGCAGACTCTATTTATGCGAGGGAAGTTACCCGCAGACCAACTTCTTTTTAATCCTGAGATTGAAAGAACTGCGCGTAAGTTAAATAGCAAAACAAGGCGGAGAAGGCAACTTGCTAAGGAACGACGAGAACGAGGAGAAAGTTCAACTTCGACACCAATTTCACAGTTACCGCCAACCATGGCTGCTCCACCACCACCTGCTTCAACACCTTGTGCAAATAGTCCAAGGCACACAACTCAGTTCTCACGCAATGCCCATAATGGTCGGCACTCTGAAATAAAGACGGGTATCCTCGCTCTTTTATACTAGAATCCATTCATAGGTATGGATCATGAGGATCCCTTTACTTACTTGACCAAATTCTATGAGATTGCGGGAGCGACTGGAGCCCCTGAAGCAGAAGAATGGTCTTTGTTTAAGAGGCTGTTTCCGGATTCCCTACTTAGGAAGGCAAAGGAATGGTACCTTGACCAATCAACTGCTATTATGACTGACTAAAACATGTTAGAAGAGAAGTTCTTGGAACGATTTTTTCCTCACAATCGTTTCATGGAAGCGAAAACGGTGATTGCAGTTTTCTCACAAGGTGGGAATGAGTCTCTCAACGAAGCTTAGGAGAGATTCAAGTCCATGCTTAGAAAATGCAAAGGGCGCGGTTTTGATGAGCTTACGCAAGTTCATATTTTCAGAAATGGTCTTCAAATGGTTCACAAAACATTGTTGGATGCTACCGCTGGCGGATCTTTAATGACGAAAAGCGCCGGTGAAGCCATTTCTATCATTGACAAGATGGCATTAAACGACCATCAAGGGAATCATAACCGTGGTCAATCTCAAAAGAAATCGGGAGTGCTAGAGTTGGGGACAAATGATGCAATTCTCGCTCAAAACAAATTGCTATCTCAACAGGTTGAGTTGTTAACGCAACAAATGTCAAAGCTACCTCAACAGATTAAAGAGATGCAAGATTTACCGAACAAGAATGTGCAAGTTTCTGTTTGTGAGCTTTGTAAAGGCGATCATCCAACCGGCTGTTATCCTCCATGTTCTCCGGTTGATGAAGAAGCAAATTACATGAATAATCAAAATCAACAACAAGGTTATCAAAGGCAACAACAACCTTATCAAAATCAACAAGGGTATCAAAATCAACAACCAAGAGGAAATTATCAAAATCAACAAGGATACCGACAAAATCCATACCAACCCGCACAACCTCAAGGTGGGAGTTCCAAGCTTGAAGAAACTCTAAACCAATTCATTCAGATGTACATGGCTAATCAAAAGACAAATGAAGCATCAATTAAAGATCTCTAGAATCAAGTGGGACAACTTGCAAAACAAATGGCCGATCAACAATCGGGGCCACCTTTTTCCGCCAATACTCAAAACAACCCAAAGGAGCATTGTAAAGCTATTGTTACTAGAAGTGGGAGAGAGTTGGGAGAAGGAGAAAGAAATGAGAAAAATGTTGATGAAAGAATTGAGAAGGTTGTGGAGGAAGAAAAGGTTGATGATGTTGTAGTTGAAAATAAAGATGAGAAGTTTGTTGAAAAAGATAACCTTGAAAAAGAAAAGATAGAAGAGAAGAAGAGAAAAAGGGGAAGGAGATAGTGAATCCAATTCCTATTCAAAACTTACCTTACCCTCATGTGCCCACCAAGAAGGACAATGAAAGTCATTACACTCGTTTCATGGACATATTCAAACAATTGCAAATCAACATTCCGTTTGCCGAAGCACTTGAACAAATGTCGAAATATGCTAAGTTCATGAAAGATATTCTTACAAAGAAGCGAAGATATTCGGAGCCGGAAACAGTTGTCCTTGATGCAAGTTTTAGTTCTATAATCCAAAGAACTTCACCAAAGAAAGAAGTCGATCCGAGGCGTGTTACTTTGCCGGTAACAATTGGTGATGTCTATGTTGGCAAAGGCTTAATTGATTTGGGCTCAAGCATTAACTTAATTCCATTGTCTATTGTGAAGAGGCTTGGGAACATTGAAATGAAAGCAATTTGGATAACATTATAATTGGCTGACAAATCCACAACTCATCCTCATGGATTGGCTCAAGATGTATTGGTTAAGGTTGATAAATTTTTCTTTTCGGTTGACTTTGTTGTTATTGATATGGAGGAAGACGAAGATGCTTCATTGATTCTTGGACGCCCTTTTATGAAGACCGCTCGAATGATGATTGATGTTGATGATGGTCTTATGAATTTAAGAGTTCAAAATGAAGAAGTGAGCTTTAATCTTTTTGAAGCAATGAAGCATTCCCGTTATAAACCTGATAGTTTTCATATTGATGCAACGGAAGAAGCCATAATGGAAGTCTCAAAGAAAGTTCATATAGTATCTCCCTTGGAAAGAGCTCTTGATGACTCATTTGAAATATTTTCCATTGAAGAAGAAAGGGCCCTTGAAGAGTGTTTGAAGGAACTTGAATCTTTAACAGAGTTACAACCATGGAAAAGTGAAACGGAAGTGTTGAAGAAAGAGGTGAGTGATGATAAGTCTCAACTTGAATTAAAGGTGTTACCTTCTAATTTGAAGTATGTGTTCCTTGATGACGGTTGTAACAAACCGGTTATCATTAGCAACATTTTGACCGACAAAGAGGAAGACTGTTTGATTCAAGTTTTGAAGAAGAATCAACAAGCTATAGGTTGGGTTCTTTCTGATCTAAAGGGGATTAGTCCGGCCTATTACATGCACAATATCTTAATGGAAGAGGACTTCAAGGCGGTAGCTCAACCACAACGCCGTTTGAATCCGATTATAAAGGAAGTGGTGAGAAAGGAAGTTGTTAAGCTATTGGATGCCGGAATGATTTATCCAATATCCGATAGTCCGTGGGTGTGTCCCGTGCAAGTTGTGCCTAAGAAGGGAGAAATGACCGTTATTAGAAATGAGAAAAATGAATTGATTCCGATGAGAACTGTAACGGGTTGGAGAATGTGTATAGATTATAGGAGGCTTAACTACGCTACTAGAAAAGATCATTTTCCACTTTCGTTTATGGATCAAATGCTTGAGAGATTTTCGGGTCAAGAATTGTATTGCTTCTTAGATGGCTATTCCGGTTATAACCAAATCTCAGTTGATCCGAAAGACTATGAGAAGACGGCATCCACTTGTCCCTTTGGATTTTTTGCTTACCGGAAGATGCCTTTTGGCTTGTGCAACGCACCGGCAACATTCCAACGGTGTGTATAAGCCATTTTTTCTGACCTTATTGAGCAAACAATGGAAGTTTTCATGGACGACTTCTCCGTGTTCGGAGCGTCTTTTGATCTATGTTTGAAAAATTTGGAGACCGTTCTTGAACAGTGTGTTGAAACAAACTTGGTGCTAAAGTGGGAGAAGTACAATTTCATGGTAACAAAGGGGGTTGTGCTTGGCCACAAAGTCTCCTCTAAAGGCCTTGAAGTGGATCAAGCTAAAATTGAACTGATCGAGAAGTTGCCACCTCCAACCAATGTCAAAGGAATCCGGAGTTTTCTAGGCCATGTTGGCTTTTATAGGCGGCTCATCAAAGACTTCTCCAAAGTTGCAAGACCTTTGAGTAATCTACTCAACAAATATAAGTCTTTCTTATTTGATGATGAATGTTTTAATGCCTTTCAAATTTTAAAAGAGAAACTCATCACCACACCCATAATCGTTGCTCCAAATTGGACTTTAAATTTTGAATTGATGTGTGATGCTAGCGATTATGCCGTTGGTGTGGTGCTTGGGCAAAGAAAGACCAAAATTTTTCATGTTATACATTACGCGAGTTAAGTTCTAAATGAGGCACAAGTGAATTATGCCACCACAAAAAAAGAATTACTCGCTATTGTGTATGCTCTCGAGAAATTTTGGTCTTATCTGATTGGTTCAAAGGTTGTAGTCTACACTGACCACTCGGCCATTAAATATCTGCTTACCAAGCCGGATTCTAAGAAAAGGCTGATCCGGTGGATCTTTTTGTTACAAGAGTTTGATTTGGAAATCCGTGACAAGAAGGGGTCTGAAAACTTGGTAGCAGATCATTTATCCCGGTTGGTCAATGTAGAGGAACACACCGAGAAAATGAGGTCTGAGAAGAGTTTCCGGATGAAAAACTTTTTTGAGTACAAGTTAGGCCTTGGTTCACAGATTTTGCTAACCACAAAGCAACCGGATTTATACCGGAGGACCTAACTTGGAATCAAAGACGGAAATTCCTATCGGATGCTAACTTTTATGTTTGGGATAAGCCATACTTGTTTAAATTAGGAGGTGACAATTTGTTGAGGAGGTGTGTCACTCTTGACGAAGCCAAAAGTATCCTTTGGCATTATCACAACTCGCCTTATGGAGGGCATTACAATGGTTTAAGAACGCAACAAAAGTCCTCCAATCGGGCTTTTACTAGCCAACATTGTTTAAAGATGCAAACCTCCTTGCAAAAAGTTGTGACACATGCCAAAGAAGTGACGGGATTGGAAAAAGAAATGAAATGCCCTTGCAAACAATTTTATAAGTTGAAGTGTTTGGTTGTTGGGGTATTGATTTTGTCGGACCATTCCCACCATCTTTTTCAAACGAGTATATATTGGTTGCGGTTGACTATGTTTCCAAGTGGGTGGAAGCAATTGCGTCACCGAGGGCCGATGGCAAGACGGTGATAATTTTTTTAAAGAAAAACATATTCTCCCATTTTGGCAACCCTCGTGTGTTAATTAGTGACGGAGGTTCGCATTTTTGCAATGCACCGCTCGAAAAGGTCTTAGAGCATTACGGTGTAAAGCATAAGGTTGAACCTCCGTACCACCCGCAAACCAATGGTCAGGCCGAAGTGTCAAATAGAGAGGTAAAAAGGATTTTAGAGAAGACCGTGTCAAGCTCGCGAAAAAATTGGTCGCAAAAGTTGGATGAGGCTTTGTGGGCATATCGCACCGCTTACAAAGCTCCAATAGGCTTAACTCCTTTTCAAATAGTTTATGGCAAGACATGTCATTTACCTGTTGAATTGGAGCACAAGGCTCTTTGGGCATTGAAACTGTTAAATTTTGATCCGAGCTTGGCCGGCGAAAAAAGAAAGGTTCAATTACACAAATTGGAAGAAATGAGAAATAATGCGTACCACTCAAGCAAGCTCTATAAAGAGAAAGTGAAAGGATATCATGACAAGAAGGTTTCTCAGAAAGAATTTTGGGTTGGGCATATGGTTCTTTTAATCAATTCCCGTTTGAAACTGTTTCTGGGAAAATTAAAGTCCAAATGGTCTGGACCATTTTTTATCAAGGATGTCAAGCACTATGGTGCCATAGTTATAGAGGACTTGCAAAAGAAGGAAAGTTGGACAGTGAATGGCCAACGGCTGAAAATCTATCTCATAGGAGAAATCGATCGAGAAAATTGCGCAGTGTTTCTGGATGATCATTGAGATCATCTTGGACCGTCGAGCTCAAACGACGTTAAACAAAGCGCTTGTTGGGAGGCACCCCAACATTATAAGTATTTACACTGATTTTATGTTGAAATTATGTTTGCAAGTATATTTGAATGTGTAGTGATGTTGTAGAGTTGGCAACACTCACCAAAATAGAATTTTTCTGTTTCTGGTGTAGTTCGCCCGGTGAACAGGAAGCTTCGCCAGGCGAAGCTTGTTTTCCTGGCCTTCGCTCCTGCGTGGCTGGGCGAAACAGACTGAGTTGGAAAGTGAAATTTGAGGGACCATTGTGTTTCAGATTGAAAAGAGGGGATAAGTAGAAAAATTAAAAAAAAAAATGGTCCCCACTATAAAAGGGTTTGTGGTCCACTTTGTCTCTTTTCCTCATTTGGTATACTTTTTCTCTCACCACAAACAAACCCTAAGTCTCCCTCTTGCACTCTTTTTCCCTTCCAAATTTCTGTCAACTCTCAATCACTCTAAAGGTTAGTCTTTAATGGTTTGTTTATGTTAAATTTCTTCCTTTTAAGTATTGTAGTAGAAGCATGTAATTAAGGTTTACTTTTGGAAATGTAGATTTAGGAGTAGAAATAGTTAATCTCTTTGCATGTTGCTGTGTTACTTTGTTGTCTTGTGTTATGTATGGGATCTTTGAAGAAGATGTTAGTAAAATACATAACTGTGTTTATTTTCAAGAATCTGTGTCCGCAGGCTTTCGCCCAGCGAGCTTGCAGCGAAGCTTCACTTCTACTTCGCCCGACAAAGCAGCGACGAGACAGCTTTCTCAGTTCTGTTTCGGTTCTACCTGTTCTAACTCATTTTCTTTTCATTTGTTTGTTATTCTAATGTAATTCATGCTATTGTGTTGGGATGTTTTCTTTTGTCTGTCTTGCAGATGGCTCCAAAAACGAAACCCACCTCTGATAAGAAACAAAAAGGAGTTGCAAGTGGATCTGCTGCGCCAGCTGAGTATGATCAGCGTCGTTTTCTGAGTGTTGCGCATGCAGTAAGGATAGCTAGCCTGGAGGGAAGGCAGATCCTTTCGGAATGAAAATTCATCCTTAATCACGAAGGTGATTGCCGTCGGGTTCAGGCTATTTTCGAAAGTAAAAAATAGGGATCTTTGCTCAACCCGGTGGATCGTATCAGTTACAAATTGGCAAGAGAGTTTTATGCAAATGCATTACAGCCGGAGGGAGAACACTTCAGGTTCAAAACCTTTGTGAGGGGAAAAGAAATTTGCTTTAACCGTGATGAAATCAACAATTTATGGGGTAAGCCGTGCACTTTGGGAATTCTGGAAAAAGATGACTTCACCCAGTTACTCAAGAAACCTCTTGACCATGAAAAGATTTCAAGTTCAATTTTAATTCCAGGAAGGAGTGTTGAGTTGAACGATAAGGGTTAGCCTATCAGGTACAACAGAGAGGATATGACTCCGGAGGCTCGGGCTATTTTGCTCTTGCTATCATACAATGTTAGGCCAAGGCTGCATAGGTCCTTTGTGCCTCTCGAGACTGGCTTACTCATGTACTGCATTATGGAGAATCTGGAGGTTGACATTGCTCAAGTTATAGCAAATGAAATGAAAAATTTTGTGGAAAACACAAGGAGGCCTGGTGTGCACTCTGGTGCACCAATCATCTTTCCATGTCTTGTTCAGTCTCTTTGCAACCAAAAGTGGGTCCTTGAACCGAATGTTGTGAATGAAAAGAGGAGAGGGCTCATTGATGATGATTACATAGATAGATATTGCAAAGGGAAGTTGGTTGCGAGTAAGAAAAAGAAAATAGGGGTTGTTGGCGAAAGTTCTCAGGGCCAATCAAATGAGCCAACTGAGCCCATGGATTTCTCTACTTTGGATCCCCAAATGAGGGCTGCTTTCAATTATTCGTGGGACATGGGCGCTTCAATTCACAGGTCTAACGAATTTAACTTTAATTGTATGCAACAGATGTATCAGTATCAGACGAACCCCTTGGAGGTCACCCCATTTCCTTTAAGGGAAGACTTCAACGCTTATGCAAATTTGCCTGGGGATAGGCGTCCATTCTTTTCGGAGGGGACATGTACTGTTGGAGCTGCTGGTGTTGATGATGTTGCGGGAAATGCTGTTGGTGATGATGCTGATGTGGAAATGGGAGATGATTTTGATGAGTTTGGAGGATAGGCTTCAAAGTGAAGGAATTTTTATTGCTTTTGTCATTTAAATTATGTTTTTAATTTCTGTTTTAAAGAAGTGGTTTAGTTGTTTTTCGCTTAGGCGAGAATTTTGATGAATTTTGATGTATGCCTGAAAGGCAAGACACATTTTGGGTGTGAAAACACCAATTTAGTAATGATAATTCTGTTTTGAGTATTTATTTGGCTTGTACAAAGTTTTTGTTTTAGTTTGCCTTTGATTGTGGAAAGTAATTGTTGGCACAAGAAGTTTGAAAAAAATGAAAAGGAGACCTTATTGCCTTTATGCGTGTGGTGATCATAAGCTTCTTTGCATGAGCACAGTCAAGGTGTGAAATTGATTTTGTAGAATCATAATGTGAATGTGAAATTTATACTTTTTGAAAAATTGGTCAATGCAATGTTTTATAAACTCATGTTCATTTTGAATCACAAATTCTAAAGGGATTCAAGTAGTTGTTGTTTTACTCAAGTAGATTATGTTTAATATTGCTTGTTTGTTTTAAAATTGTGGAAACATGGAAATGATCAAGGCAATGTTTGTGCACTTTGAGTATAACCACCATTCCAAAAACACCTCAAGTCACCTTGTGAGTGTGCGCGTATTTGAAACCTCTTTTGAGCCTAAAAGAATTTTTTTCATGAATCATGAACCTGAATTTTAACCCGTTTTGAAGAGCATTTAAGCTAAGTTTATGGCAATGTTGAAGTTGGGGAGAATGGTTTATTTTGAAAAGAGAAAAAGGATTTGGTGATACAATGCATTCTTAGACAAAGAAATAGAAGAAAAAAAAAAGAAGAAAGAAAAAAAGCAAAAGCACAAAAAGAAAAGAAAATCAAAAGAAGAGAATGCATTATGAAAGAAAGAAATAAGGATTGAACAAGATTGAAAAATTTGAAAAAGAAATGCTCTTCATAGTTTTACCCTTTCTTGATTCAACGGTCGTGTACATATGTCCCTTGTTTTTAACCCCGACCAAGTTGCAACCGATAAAAGTCCTTTGTGATCTTTGTTTCCATAGTTTTCATGAATTGTAAGATGATTGTATAAATTATTTTGGATGTGGCACGATTATTTATAAGTGTGTTTTGTCCCATGTAAATAATATTGTGCATAATGTGTGTGAGTATTTAGGTGATTCAATTCGAGCTTTAGGGTACTTGATGATGCATTGTATAATTTTGTGATTAGGATCTGAGTCATATTCATGTTTTGATCCTATGAGTGCTTAGAAGTAGCTTGTGCGTGCAAATTGCCGAGTTTGAACCATGCATGCTATCGGTTGGTTGGGTGTGTGAAAGCTTTTCTTGTGATTTTTGTAAAAATTTCCTTTGATTGAGGGCAAGCAAAGATGCAAGTTGGGGAGAGTTTGTTAGGTGTCAAGAAATGCTTGTTTTTATATCCAAATTTGACACCTTTAAGCTCTTTTTATTGCTTTAATCAGAAAATGACTTATTTATTAAGCAATTCTTGTATTTTTTGTGAACATTAGATGTTTTGATGTGTTTGTTAATTTTGTAGTGAAAATATGTCAAAAGGTTGCAGCTCGTTGTGGAAGAAAACTCGAAGAAACGACAAATGCGCGCGTCTGTAAATATTACAAGCTTCGCCCGGCGAGCATGAAGCGAAGGAAGGTTGCTTCGTCCGGCGAAGCAGTAGCGAGAGGAATTATTGTTTTGGAAGTCCAATTCCAGTAGCTAGAGGAGTTGGCTCGTTGGCTAATTCGCCCGACGAACATGGATTCACCCGCGCGAGGAAGAGGCGAGAGATTTAATTAATTTCAATTCAAGTTCCAGTAGCTCCCAGGTTTGGTTTGTTGGGTGATTCGCCCAACGAAGGATTGTAGCGCTCGGCGAAGAGTGATATTTTTATATTGACCAGCTGGCACTGTAGTTGTCACGTGGCTTCATTTGTGGGCTTCGCCCGACGGAAGAAGGCACTCGCTCGGCGAATTTGCCTGGGCAGAATGTAGTATTTAGGTAGTTTTGAAGATATTTTTTGAATTAACAACTTTAGAAAGAATCATTGTAACCTAGAAACATCTTTGGAGCATAAAAACTTCATCTTTTATTATTTTTCTTAGAATCCAAAGCTTTTATGCTTCAATCTTTGATCCTTTGAAGATTGATGCAACAAAAGCTTTGTTTTTTACTTGTTGATCAAGCTACCATAAATGTGTGTAGCTAAACACATCTTGTGTCAAGATTGGTGGTAGGTAATCCTTCATTTTGTATGTATTAATCTTGATTGTAAGTGTGTGAACTTTGTTGATGATAAATATAGAAGAAAATCTTTGTTTATATGGTTTATATTTTGTTTTAGTTCATGATCGAGAGATATGTTCTAAGACTTGACCTAAGTTTCAATCCATCAATAATCATGAGGCTAGAGATAGTTTTGAAAGTTAATGTTCATAAATATTGATCTTGAATGTTATCATATTGATAGTTGGAGTGAGAGATCATTTAAAGATCAATATGGTAAATCCCACAATAAGTGTTAGAGATAAACTTGTTGAGAAGATATGTGGTTATATTCATCGTTAACAAGTTCACATCCTTTATCGAGTAAATACGTACGAAACGGATTGTCGGACCCTAATCTTGGCATATTTTACCAAATATTTAAAACCAATTTCTTTACCGTTGATTACTAAATTCTTATGCAAAAGATCCGATACGAAATACCAAACTCTTTGTTACTTTAAAAGTTTAAAACGTTTTTTACTATAGAACGGCAGCAATACACATACAATCCCTGTGGAGACGATAAAACACCCCCGAAATACTTTTCAACAATATAAAGTAAACTAAATTTAACTGAACTAAACTAAACTAAATTTAAACTAAATTTAGGTGCATGTTGAAATGTTTATGATTTATTTATTTATTTAATATTTAATATTTAATATAAAATAAATTTAGGTGCATATTATAAAATATTAATACTAATATTATAATATGTTAATAATATATTTAAATAAATATATTTTATTAAATAAATATGTTAAATATTAACATATATTTAAATATATTATTAAACAAATATAGTTAATTTTATAATATTTAAATAAATATGTTAATTAAATATTAACATATATTTAAATCTATTATTAAATATATTAATATGTTAATTAACTATGGTTAAATATTAACATATAATTAAAAAATATTTAATTAATAACGTTAAAAAATATTTAATTTATAATGTTAAAAAGTATTTATATTCAATTGAAATTAACTAAAATAAATAAAAAATATTAATTAACATAAAATAAATAAAATTAAATAAAATATTTATTTAAATATATTAAACTGAAACTAAAAATATTAAACTGAAATAAAATATATATTTAAATATATTAGACTGAAATAAAATAAAAAATATTAACATAACATAAAATATATTTAAAAAATATTAAACTGCAATTGAATAATATAAATAAGTAAAATATTTATTTAAATATATTATTAACATATTATGAAATTAACTATATTTGTTTAATAATATATTTAAATATATGTTAATATTTATTTAACATATTTATTTAAATATTATGAAATTAACTATATTTATTTAATAATATATTTAAATATATGTTAATATTTAACATATTAATTTAATTAAATATATTTATTTAAATATAATATTAACATATTATAATATTAATATTAATGTTTTATAATATGTTAATTATTTTGTTTTAATAGGTTAATTATTTCATCAAAAAATGTTAATATTAATTTATTATAATTTTAGTTAAAATGTTAATATTAATTTAGTTTAGTTTTTTATTAATATTAATTTTGTTAAAATGTTAAAATAATTAGTTTAGTTTATATTAATATTAGTTAAAATGTTAATATTAATTTAGTTTAGTTTATTAAAACGTTAATATTAAATTATAAATAAAATATTAAAATAAAACTTAGTTTATTAAAACGTTTGAAATATTGTAATTTAATAAAATTTAGTTTAGTTTATATCAAATATTAAATATTAAATAAATAAACAAATCATAAACATTTCAACATGCACCTAAATTTAGTTTAGTTTAGTTCAGTTAAATTTTGTTTAGTTTATATTTAATTGATATAAACCATAAACAAAAAATGCATAATAGGTTAGTGGTAAAGAGAACTTCTTGCTTGCACCAAGACATGGGTTCAATACTTGTTGTGAGCATTTTTTATCTTTTAACATTTCAACATAAATAAAATAATAATAAAAAGGTCACGCGTATATTTAAAATAAAAAGAAAAATATAAAAAATTTCAACAAAGCTGACACGTCATATTAAAAAAAATAAAAAATAAAAAAAAGCCAACAAATCAGCGTCAGGTCACAGATTCTGCTGACTCTGTCCACTGAAAGGCCAAAATGAAAGAATCTTTAAATGGCAGGGACGGAATCTGTGTTTTTTTACAGGGTCCTTTTTCGAATTCGCCCCAAATGGCAGGGCTAAAATGTGTGTTAACCCTTTTAAATTTAAGTGTTATGACTTAGTCTTAGTTAGACTACATTTGTTGTTATACTATTTGCCCATATTTAATTATCTTCAATCGGAGATGATGATTGTTCTAGCCAACATTGGTTAGATACACCAAAAGTGTTAATTCCCCTTATCCTGGATAAGAAGAGCTACATTGTCTATATTATGAGGGATATTTGGGGATATGAGAGCTATACTTGTGCTGTGTATTGTCTCAAGATGATTGTGTCTTGCTTAACCCTCATGTGGGAGCCCCTTTTATAGTCTTCCATTAAGATATGCCATTAAGAGAAGTCTTTTGGCCTTCTGACGTTACATGGTCATCATTACTGTAATCCCTCTTCATGAATGTAGGCTTTGAAGCTGTGGTAACGTCCGCATTGATGCGCTGCCACCGTTACAACTGTTGGTATGTCGGTTGAGCTCATGTTCGACGTAAGTACCGGGTTGGTGGGGTCTGTACTCGACTTTGTAAGAGCTCGGCTGATGGGAGTCAGGTTATGTGACTGGTCCGGGTTATAGAAGATACTTATCTAGCTCTCTGTATTGCTTGACCCTTCTTGGTATCGTAGTCTAGTTCATACTTAATCTTGGCCGACTACACAACTCGGCTTCAAATATATTTGGTATGTACATAAGCCCCCTGAGTACTATATCCATTTACAAGGGTATAATACTCGGTAGTAACATGAGCCCGAATATATTTGATAGGTGTCGTGCTATAGGTCGGTTTTTCTTCTCAGGTTCTTACGTGTCATGAATTCCTTGGAGGGTCGTGTCCTTTCATTTTCTCCAGTGTAATGATGAATGTTAATGGCTACTCCCTAGCTATCCTTGGGTGCCGAGTTCTTTAAAAGCCTTTCTTTCCTCTCTCCCTTTTCTCATTTCGGCTCTGCATCATCTTCTTTAATGATTAAACTCCTATTTCAATTTCTAGCTTCTCGTTACTCACAGGTATTTCCTTATCTTTCTTGATTTATCTTATTCTTCTACTCGTTTTTTAGAAAGAATGATCGTCTTTGGGGAACGAGGCGATGAGGATAGTGGTAATGTCGTTCATATGAGTGTCATGGAGAGAAAAGAGTCGTGGGAGCAATGCATGCGGGAAATGGAAGACGCTTTAGGACCAGAAGAGTATAGACGGGTTATAAATGAAGTTTATGGTGATATTCTCACTTCTAAAAGTGATTTTGACCCTGACTCATCTTCCTCAGGTTTTGTAGAGACTTCGATGACGACGCTGCTCCCTTTGATCTCGAAGTCATGAACTATAAGAATAACGTCTTTGATGATATAGAAATCGCAAAACTTCGATCCAAAAAGGAAATATCTTCAACAGGGTCCGAGGATGATGTTGTCTTGGAATCATGTATTCCCGGAGAACGAGTTTGTATACTCTGTCCTAAAGGTGTCAAGGAAGATTTTTTTCTATTTTTATGTTGGGGTTTTAGACGACTTCAACATCCAGATACCCCTTTTTCCTATTTTGAAGCGGATGTTTTACAAACCGTGAACATAGCCCCTTCTCAACTTCGCCCAAATAGTTGGGGTTTTATAAAGGCCTTTGAGAGAGTTTGTGAGGTTTTAAACATCACCCCCACCATTGGCCTATTTTTCTCTTTCTTTGAGGTTAAGGGTGTTGATAACTGTAGTTGGGTACAAATCAGCGGGATTCCTGGCCGGAGTTTTCTCCAGGCATACACCTCTAACTATAAGAATTATAAGAACCGATTCTTAAGGGTAAAGAGTGGGCCAAGGTGTCCACAAGTATTGTATGCTTTAGACGGTCAGCCTCACTTCCCTTTTTATTGGGTTGAAAATCCATTATCGATCACTGGCTTCAGCTTTGATAAGTTAAGTGACCTGGAAACCCAATCTCTAATAGTTCTCGACTCCTTCCGTATAATGAAGGCCAAAGAATTGTTATCTCTAAGCGATGAACAAATACTCGCCTTTTTGGGTAACTGTTTATATTTATTTTCATCATTCCCAATTACTCTTTTTCCTGACGTTCGTATATATGTTTGTAGATACGATGACGAACCTATCCCTAGCTGAACAAAAGAAGTTATTGCAGGAAGCTCGAGCTGCCCGGAAGGGAGCCGGGAACTCTATATTGCCGAAGTCAAACCCGAGCGGGTTAGAAGTCCGTCAACCAAAGCGAATAAGGAGTACAAATACTAAGGCTCCTTCGAGTAAGGTGACATTCAACCCAATGCTCCTCTGACGCAGGAAGAGGTTTCACAGGGTGCTCTGAAGAAGTTGAAAACCTTAATGGATGACGAAGTCTGCCAAGATAATATGGAGATTACTTCTCTTATGAGATTCCTCGGGGAAACTTCTGTGTCAGGGGAGTTTAAATTTTGGTCCAACGACTTTGATGGACTTAGATTTCTGTATGACCATCTTAACGTCGCCGAGGACGTTAACAAAGTGAAATCCATTAGTAAGCAGAAGATCACCCAGAATATAAGCTCTTATCTTGAGGTGCGTCGTCCTTACTCGCGGGTTGTTTGAATCCAGCGATGATTTTGAGAAGACAAAGCTGAAACTAAAAGAAGAGATTACCCAACTACAAGAAGCTTATAGGACTCAATCAGATAAGCTTTCTAGCTTGGAAAAAGAACTAGCTGATGAGAGGAAAAACAAGGAGGCCCTTGAATCCGAGCATAAACTGACTTTATCAAAGGTTGCTGAGAAGTTGAAGCAAATCAAGGCTTCTCATCAAGAACTTTTGACTTCCAATACCAATCTTTATGAGTCCCTTAAGAAGGCTCAGATTGAAGTTATCTCTGCTGGTGACGAGGCTTTCGACAGGGCCAAAGACCAAGTTTTATGCCTCCATCCTGGGCTGGATCTATCCGAGGTATATTACTTCAAGGTGGTGCAGGATGGATGCCTTGTAGAAACGGATGAGAACTTGGAGAAATCTTCTACTCCTGTCAATAATGACGGGGATGAGAACCCAGATGACGCTGGCGCGAATGGCATGACGCTGGCGCGAATGGCACCTCAGCCGCTGATTAATTTTGAAGTTTTTCCTTGTTTTGATTAGACATCCTTTTGGATATGCTTTTGATGAATTTTCTATTTTTGTAAGGGAGTGTGGTGTTATCCCCCCTTTTTTCTTATGACTTTTCGGCCTTCGGGCCTTGTAATGCACAATACTTGGCCCTTATGTGGCTTTTCTTAATGTCGTTTCTGTTTATCATCATTATAATTCCTTTGCAAAATAATCATGTGCGTATATCCAACCCCTCGGGCACTAAGTTAGAATAACTTAAGGTGTCCGATTATAAAGTGTCGGATATTATTTTGCCACATTTCTTTTCTTAGTTTGATTTCTAAGGCTTCTTGGATAGCTCGTTACTCGGCTATCTATTAAAAAAACCTGGCTATATAGCTCTGACACTTTAGAAAGTCTAGATATCTTATAGTCTTAGGTGCCGATTACGATATTAACTTAGGTGTCCTTTTGTCAGAAACTTGCTCCCAGTTCTTTATAAGCCTTTGGCAGTTGGTCATGAATGATTTTGATACCCATGAGCCCCAAGTTTCTTTTGGTGTGCTTAAGCCTAGATGTTTCATCATTTTCATAATTGATTATCCGGCCTGTGTGCATGAAACGAGTAAACACATTTATAAGTGTTTGTTCAACCCGTGTACGCGGAACAAGTCAACACGTTTATGGGCGACCTATGTACGCGGAGCAAGTCAACACGTTTATTGGAGTTTAATCAACCTTTGTACGCGGAGCATTTATGGGCGACCTATGTACGCGGAGCAAGTCAACACGTTTATAGGAGTTTAATCAACCCTTGTATGCGGAACGTTTATAGGCGACCTATGTACGCGGATCAAGTCAACACACTTATAGGAGTTTAATCAACCCTTGTACACGAAGCATTTATGGGTGACCTATGTACGCGGAGCAAGTCAACACGTTTATAGGAGTTTAATCAACCCTTATACGCGGAGCATTTATGGGCGACCTATGTACATGGAGCAAGTCAACACATTTATAGGAGTTTAATCAACCCTAGTACGTGGAGCGTTTATGGGCGACCTATGTACATGGAGTAAGTCAACACGTTTATAGGAGTTTTCCGAGTTATAACTCACCATCTTCAGCCGAATACCTATAAACAAGACATAAAAAAAATTTCAGTCCAGGTGCCTCGTTAAAAACCTTTGCCCTTGCAAGGGAAAAGAGTGCAACCCGGATCCTTTATTCATTATTGAATTACATAATATTTAGCTGAAATATAGCCTAAGATTGGATACATTCCATGTCCTAGGTATTTCTACTCCCTCTAATGTTTCTAGCTTGTAGGCTCCGTTGTTTAGTTTTCGAAGTACCCTGAATGGGCCTTCCCAATTAGGGGCAAGCTTTCCCTTGTTTTTTGGGTCTGTGATTTTCTTTAAGACCAGGTCGCCTTCCTGGAACTCCCTCTGCCAGACTTTCAGGTTGTATCTTCTTGCCAATCTCTGTTTTGCAGCGACTTCTTTGACCCGTGCTGTCTCTCTAACCTCATCTATCTGATCAGCCGAGATGTTCAAGTTATCCATGTTGGCGACTTCATCAAAGTGTTCACGCCTCAAAGTCGGAGTGTTGATTTCCACCGGTATCATTGCATCATCTCCATACACCATCCTGAAGAGTGTCTCTTGAGTAGTAGAATGTGGTGTTGTATGGTATGACCACAAGATCTCGGGTAGGTACTCAGCCCACATTCTTTTTACCTCCTCCAGCTTCTTTTTTATTCCTCCTAGGATAACCTTGTCTGTAGCTTCTGTTTGGCCATTGGTTTGGGGGTGTTGTCGTACCTCGAAAAAATACGATCTTCGCGATGCGCAAGACTAGGTCTTGCACGATCACGGATGGACTTATGAGAGTCGCCACCGAACTTTATTTATTCCCACAAGAGGAAAGGGAAAATATCGATAAAACCCACAGGGAAAAGGATATGGTATGGTTATCACAACCATGTTGGATTCGGAAGTCGGTTATATAAGGAGAAGGTGCAAGAACTCCCTACATCCATCGTACTCGATGGGAACCGTCTAAGTTATCTAGGCATGAAGGGTGTTTGTTTTCTATTGCTTGCTAAGGGAAAAAGGATGAATACTTGAAGAAAAATGAAAGTTTTTTATTATTGAGTTTGTCTGAGTTTTCAACTCAGTGCCTACGTATCCCAGAGGGAATCAGAACTTCGTAGTTCGTGTTGAAAGTGTTTTTGTTTGTTGTGTGTTTTTTATGGACGATGCTATGAAGCATGTCCTTTTTTAAAAGTTTTAAATTGAAAAGCCAAGTGGCAAAAAGGTTTGAAATTTGTGAGGTATTTTTTAGATTTTTTTGAAGAGAGGTTAGATATAATTAGAGTATTTTTTGATATATTTTTTTTAGAAAAAGAGATTTTAATTTTAAGAAGGGAAATCTATCCTACCTCTAAGATCCTAAGGTTAGATTACGGGGGGACTAACCTAATGTTATCATGCAACAAAGGACTCTAATGACTACGGTCGATGGCGATCATAAATGACCGACTTACAAGGTATGAAAATGGCCCGATAGGAATCAAGAACTTATTATTAAAAATATAGATTTTAGAGTTTATACACGCGGGAAAGAGATTATATACATCATGAGAATACAAGAGAACGAATATTAATTCTAAATCGATAGGAACATTTAATTAATTAATCAGTAATATCACTCACTAAAAACTTAAAGTAAATTGATGATTGTATTTAATTTGTTCTTGATTAAATAAAATTAATTTCTAAAATTAAATATTTGTGAACAAACTAAGAGAAACCATTTTTATTTTGGATTATTTAAAAAAGGTTAAATCATAATATCTAAATATCTATTCTATATTAAAATAAGGCTTAAATAGTGTTTTTCCTATTGTATAAAAAGGCAAAAATGTAAATTTTGGTCCCAATAGGACTTGAACCCATGACCTTTGCTTCCAAAGCATACTTCTTAACCACTAGACCATTTAACTCACTTGTGTTTTCATTTGCAACAAATTTATATATTACATAAATCCAATATTTACTATTTAATACTTATATTTAAAATATAAACTATTTTATAAATTAGTATAAATAATTAGTTTATTAAATATTTCATTTATTTAATATTCCAAATATTAAATATTTCAATTATTAATTATCATAATTATTTATTATTTAGTATCAAAATTATTTACTATTAACTAATAATACAATATTATTTACTAATAATTATTTATTATTTATTATCGTAATTATTTATTATTTATTATCGTAACTAATTATTATTTATTATTTAAATAACTAAATAATTTTAATATTAATAATCATAATTATTTAATATCTCATTTATTTAATTTACTGTAATTAATATTATAATTATTTAATAAATTAAACTATTATTAATAATTTACTGTAATTAATTAATACTCTAATTATTTAATAAATTAAACTAAATAAATTTACTGTAATTATTTAGTAAATTATTTATTATTAGTTATTAATAATTAGTTACAGTAAATTATTTGGTTATTTAATAGTTTAATTTACTAAATACAGTAAATTTAAATTACTAAATACAGTAAATTTTTAATAGTTTAATTTAATATATTTATAATTTACTATATTTGGTAAATAATTTACTGTATTTATTATTTAATAATTTACTGTATTTATTATTTAGTAAATAATTTACTGTATTTATTATTTAATAATTATTTATTATTAGTAATAATAAATACAGTAAATTATTACTGTAGTTAATAATAATTATTAGTTACAGTAAATTATTTAGTTATTTAATAGTTTAATTTACTAAATAATTACAGTAAATTTATTTAGTTTAATTTATTAAATAATTAGAGTATTAATTAATTACAGTAAATTATTAATAATAATTTAATTTATTAAATAATTATAATATTAATTACAGTAAATTAAATAAATGAGATATTAAATAATTATGATTATTAATATTAAAATTATTTAGTTATTTAAATAATAAATAATTATTAGTTACTATAATAAATAATAAATAATTATGATAATAAATAATAAATAATTATTAGTAAATAATATTGTATTATTAGTTAATAGTAAATAATTATGATACTAAATAATAAATAATTATGATAATTAATAATTGAAATTTTAAATATTTGGAATATTAAATTAATGAAATATTTAATAAACTAATTATTTATACTAATTTAAAAAATAATTTATATTTATATTAATAAGTATTAAATATTAAATTATATAAAATAATTTATACTAACTGTATTAAATAATTTATATTAACTATATTAAATAATTTATACTAATTATATTAAATAATTTATACTAATAGTATATATAAATATTTATATTAAATAATTTTTATTAATATTAATAAGTATTAAATATTAAACTCTATAAAATAATTTATATTATCAGTATAAAATAATTTATACTAATTGTATTAAATAAGTGCAGTATTTTAAATATAAGTATTAAATAGTAAATATTGGATTTATGTAATATATAAATTTGTTGCAAATAAAAACACAAGTGAGTTAAATGGTCTAGTGGCTAAGAAGTTTTTGCCTTCTTAAACAATAGGGACCAAAATCAAAACAGCTTATGTGGAATTATTTGGGATTAAAATAAATGAAAAATGATAAAAAAAAAACACTTGTCACGTCAGCGACATTAGCCACATCATCATTTTTGTAACGGAAGTTTAACGTCAGGGACTAATCGCAAAAAGAAATCAAATGTTAAGGACTTGGACCGAAAAAAAAAATTCAGGGACCAAAACCAAAAACTCGTCAACTTACAGGGACGAAAATATTATTTAAGCCTAAAAATAATTATCCTAATTTATTAAAAGTATTTTTTTATTTTTTCTTTTTATTAAATAAAATGCCTTTTTTGATTTTACTATATATTAATAGAAATTAAAATAACAAGATAGAAATCAATAGTTAGAAAGAATAAGAAGAGAGGACTAAAAGAAAATAAATAAAAAACACTTTTAATAAAAAGGCAATTTGATGTATATGTGTGTGAGGTTTAGGAATATGTACAAAGGGTAATATAGTAGCATTAGAACAATTTTCGCAAACAAAATACAATGAATAAATCTTTTTAAAAGTGAACCATCAGCTAAGTATCATCATCTGGCTCAAACAGCACACCAAAAAAATGATAAAATTGAAAATCAACAAAGGGGGCCTCATATTGAAATCATCGGCCAAAGAAAAGAAAGAACCAATAGTTTTGAAAATAAGTTTTGAAAAAAGAATTGCAAAGTGATTTTGTGAATGAAGTGTGCAAAAGTTGAAAGCTGTGAAATTTGTGGACTGTGAGAATTATTGATGTTGTGTGTATGCTGCTCTTTATATAAGCTCAGAAATTTGAACTTTAATGTTCATCTTGAATGCAAGAATCTAACATGTTTGTATGTTGTTTTGGAAAGAAATAAAACTTTGTCTTGAACATGATTTTATGATGATTGAATTTCAAGAAAACATGTTTGTGGTTTGTTTTGAAAAGAATTCAAATCTGTCTGGGACATGTTTGGAGCATGTTTTGTGATTTTGAGAACATTCTTCTTTCAATCAAACATGTCTGAATTATGTTTAAGACTTGTTTTGGAATGAATCTTGAATTGGTCTTGAGATTTTTTGTATATTTTTTTTTTGTTTATTTATTTATTTAATGCATAAAATAAATATTTAAAAATAAAAAATTAATTTTTTAAAACACCCTAAATAAAAAACGAAAATAATAATTAAATAATAGAAAAATGATCTTTTTACCCTTTTTTAATGAAAACACACAAAAAGGAAAATAAATACAAAAAGTAATGCAATGGGACTTGAACCCGCGACCTTATGATTAAACCTCTCACACATACCTTCTTACCAATTGTGTTATCTCATTTATTTGAAATAAAAGTCACTCGAAAGCATATGAAAGGTGGACAAAATTGGGGTATGACAGATGCTCTTATTTAATTAACTTGAACCAGAAGGTATGAATGACACTGGTCTTCGTACATTTCATGTGGAAGATAATTAAATACATAAAGACCCCAAGTTTTGTCCTAAAAGGTGGACATGAAATGCAGAGATGAAATGTAGAAAGAGAAAGTAGTGAAAATGCAATGAAATAAAGGAAGAACAAGTTTATTGGCAAAGCTCTGCAGTGGAAAAGCTCATAGGAGACTTTTTAGGGTAACCTCTACTTGGGGAGCAACTAAAGCGAAGATGATGGGGATTATCATTATCAACTGCATGGTTGAAGAATGAATTGCTGGGGGGATAGAAATCCCATGAGAAGGTGTGAAATATCAACTCCTTTCAGAGTAATATAGTCGACTTTGAAGGAGGTCCGAGATGCTTGCTGATCGATCTCGGATCCCATTATGATACGTCATTCCACTTTGGGTGGAAATGATATGCATTGCATGATGCATTAAGTTACTTATGAGGATGCAAATGTTGTGAATTCTTACATAAGTATGAATGCACATGATTTTGTTATGTTGATGATTGCCATGACTATGTTTGATGACTGTCTTATTTTGGGTAAAAATGTTATGCATGTCATGTATGTGAGAATGCAAATGATGGAGTATGCTTGGAATAGGTCTCCCTTTAAGGGTGAGACCCTTTTGAATATCATTGGAGATTGGATTTAGAATTAGGGGTGGCAAAACGGGCCGCCCGCCCCGCCCCTCCTTAAGCTCGCCAAAAAAAGCGGGGTGGGCAAGCCCGCCTAGTGGAAACAAGCTTAAAAATCTAGCTCGCCCCGCCGTGGAGGCGGGTTGGCGGGCGGCGGGCTTGCCAGCCAACTTTTTTATTTATTTATTTTTCATTGTTTTAATAGATTAATAGGCTTGTTTTTACATTTTAAATAGTTTTTTCACTTATTTTTTAGAATAATTTTTACAAAGCATCTTTTTAACAAGTTTTACTTCAAAAAGTATTGCATATATTATCAAATAAATTTACAAAATAAAACTATCAAGAATTGGAATTACTAGAATTAACTAAAAATGGCGGGTTTAAGGTGGGACAAGTTGAACGAATAGGTGCGGCGGGTTTTGGCGGGGCGGGCTTTGGTGGGCGGCAAGCCCAAAATCCCAACCCAACCTGCCATTTTTTGGCAGGTGCGCGGGGCGGCCCGGCGGGCCACGACCCGTTTTGCCACCCCTATTTAGAAATTTCCAAGTGAAATTGGACTTTAGGTTTTATGAAGGTGCCAACAAGGGTGGACTTTCGGGTAGTTTCCAATAAAAATTGGAGTTTTAAGTTATGAAGGTGCCAACAAGGGTAGACTTTTAAGTAGTTGCCAATGAAAATTGGACTTTTGAGAGGTGCCACAAGGGTGGACTTTTGAGAGGTGCCAACAAGGGTGGACTTTTGAGTAGTTGTCAATAAAAATTGTACTTTTGAGAGGTACCAACAAGGGTGGACTTTTGAGGTGTGCCAAACGAGGTTTGACTTTTAAGGGTGAACTTCCAGACGAAAACTGGATTGGAAGGGTAGATTATTAGATAAGAACTGGTGAGAAAAAGTATTTGCCAGACGGGAAGTTGGACTTTTAAAAGGTTTGCCAGACGGGAACTTGGACTTTTATAAGGTTTTACCAGACGAGAATTGGACTTTGAAACGATTTTCCAGACGAGAACTGGACCTTAAAATGATTTGCCAAACGAGAACTGGACTTTAAAATGATTTGCCAGACGAGAACTGGACTTTAAAATGATTTTCCAGATGAGAACTGGACCTTAAAAGATTTTCCAGACGAGAATTGGACCTTAAAATGATTTGCCAGACGAGAACTGGACCTTAAAATGATTTTCCAGACGAGAACTAGACTTTAAAATAATTTGCCAGACGAGAACTGGACCTTAAAGGATTTGTCAGACGAGAACTGGACCTTAAAGGATTTTCCAGATGAGAACTGGACCTTAAAATGATTTGCCAGACGGGAACTGGACCTTAAAATGATTTGCCATACGAGAACTGGACTTTAAAATGATTTGCCAGACGGGAACTGGACCTAAAAATGATTTGCCAGACGAGAACTGGACTTTAAAATGATTTTCCAGACGAGAACTGGACTTTAAAATGATTTGCCAGACGAGAACTGGACCTTAAAGGATTTTCCAGACGAGAACTGAACTTTAAATTGTCAAGCTAAGTTGGACTTTGGTGTCAAATCTTGCGTTACAAGGCTTTGATGTTCGGTTTATGTTGGAGGGTTAGGCTCGATGAATGACATGATATGCGTGGCTCTATGATTGAGTGAAGCGACATGACTAATGCATGCGAATGATCTATGCAATGATATGAAAGTTTCCAAAAATGCCCCAGCAGAGGGTAATGGATAAAAGATTCCTTTTGTAGCAAGGCTTCTTGTCAGAAGGTAAAAGTTATTTGGTGGGGTGATAGCATGATCCCCCGACACTCGTTTTGAACTCAAAGGTTGTCGACAGAGTTTGCTTGAATTGCTTGAAAACACGGAGAGGTATTGCCCCTCTGTGGCTCATCCTGCCCTAGTCTAGGTCTTTGAAGAATTTTTCTTGAATGGAAATTGGAAGCAACTGTACCATGAGATGATCTCGAGATGGCTTGCTCCAGAATTTCAAGTCATCAAAGGATTAGTCCTTGAAAGGAAGTTGGAAACAATTATACCATGAGATGATCTCGAGATGGCTTGCCCTAGAATTCCAAGTTGTGAAAGGGTTTGTCCTTGAAAGGAAGTTGGAAACAGTTGTACCATGAGATGAACTCGAGATGGTTTGCCCCAGAGCTTTGAGAAAGGAAGTTAGAAATAGTTGTACCATGAGATGATCTCGAGATGGTTTGCCCCAGAACTTCAAGTCATGAAAGGATTTTTCCTTGAAAGGATGACTCTTGGAGTGATTGGCCTCGATGTACTCTTTAGGTAGCCTTCCCTAGAATGAGCGTTGAAGAGACTTAACTTATGCTGACTGAGTATTGGAGGGATTCACCCTTAATAAAAAGGAACCTCTGGATTCCTGCCCCTTGGCAGGTAGAGTCTTGAGATGATGCTCTTTTAATCAACCTAAATGATTTGTCCCATAATCAACTGATGCTTGGGGACTTGCTCTGGATTAACTGATCCCATAATCATCGGATGTCAATGCCTCTTATCCATGAGGTGATCTTGACTCTGACCGAGTTTGATAAATGATCAAGTCCTCTTTGATTACTCCTTTGTTGAATTTCCTTAATGTCAAGTGCTGACTTTCAATTAAAACTGTTTATTCACAAATGGTAATTTTAATGTGATGCCCATGCAAGTTTTGAAAAAAAATTAGTCATTATTGGAATGGTTTAATAGTGTGTGACGGATGGACCATTAGTCCAAATGTAGTGCTGATTTAGCTAGTGTGTGAAATATACAACAAGAAGGGCTTGCATCTTCAAGTGACACAAATCGAAATCATTCACATTGGTGAATTTCTCAATCTCATACTTTGTTGACAGCATCTTCTCCTCCACGCTCACCACACCAGTTTGTTGTGAATTTATGTCGTCAAGAACAAACTAAAATATGAGAAAAAGATTGAGTTTCTTAAAGAAACACAAAAAACCCTATTAGGTTTTACAAAAGGGAGAGAAGAAGGAAGACGAAGAATAAGAATTACTTAAAATTGTTTTACTATTCACATTCTCAATAAAGGTGAAAGATTACAGGTGAATACCAATAAATTAACCTCTCTCAACAACCTAAGAGAACTAGCATATTTATAGACTACTAATCTAACTTAGGCTACAAGCTAACTTAAGAATTGAGCTTACAAGCAATGTCCAATTTGACATACTAACTTAAATTACAACTTAACATATTTCGACATCATGCTTGAACAGACTTCGACTACAGTATGCACAACTCCTGTCAAACCATAAAGTTATCCTTATCGACACCAGATTTTGATCCAAATACCTCCGTTATTGTTGTAAAAGTGCCTTAAAACCTTGGTTGATGAAGAGAAAGAAAAAATATTTTGGAGATTACATTTACCGCGAAAATCGGACGAAAAGTTGAGAAAAAAAAATCGGCTGGTGAATAGTGACGTCCGTACGGTGAATAGTGTTATCCGTACAATTGAATATTGGTGTTCGTACAGTGAATAGTGTTTTTCGTACGGTGAATAGTGTTTTCAAGATTTCGGGTTTTTTCGATTCGGTCCATGGATCCATGTGATTTTGGGCTTTGTTTGTTGGGTATTTGCTATTATAAATATGTATCTCTTATATGGTTAGTGTGTGACAATATTAGAGTTTACACCAACAAGGGAGAGCAAGGGTTTAAAGGTATAGCATAGAGTTTCAGCTATTCACAAGGAAAACCTTAGAAAAGCAAAGGTTTAGAGAAACCTTTGGAGTTGTTTAAGGTTATTATGATTGTAAAACACTGTTACACCTTGGGTTTGAGTGATTCATATATTGAGAGTTAGAGAGGTTGGAAACACTTGGGTAGAAAATAGGGTTGTTCTTGGGAACCTGAAGGCGAAGGCTATTTTCTTGTAACTTATTTGTAATCTCTTGTAACAACTTTCTGAGTATAGTGAATTGGAGAGCTGCTCTCTTCCCTAGAGTAGATCGTTTGATCGAACTGGGTAAACAAACCTTCGATTTTTTCTTACCTTATTCTGTTATATTATCTATGTACGGATTATTATTGCTGAAAACCATTTATTTTGGTTGCTATTGTTCTTTGCCTCACAAATCAATATTGAATTTTGTTGTAATTCATAACAAGATTCACAACAAGCGGTGCGGTGAGCGTGGAGCAAAGAGATATTATTGACAAGTGAGCACCATAGTTAGTAGATGGCAGATCGAGAAATTTTCTTGTAACAACGACTTCGGGTTGTGGAAAATTAAGATGCAAGAAATTTTAATTCAAGAGAAGTGTATCGATCTTTGAAAAGTGAAGCATTGATGCCTACAGGGCTTACACAGGTACAGAAGACCGAGATGGTGGATAAGGCCAAGAGTGTCATTATCTCGTGCCTCAGGGATAAAGTTATAAGAAAAGTCGCCAGGGAGTAAACTGCGGTTGCTATGTGGGAAAAACTTGAATCATTGTATACGACAAAGTCTTTGGCTCACAGGTTGTATCTAAAACAACAAAGTCTTGAGAATATTGAAGTGAAGATTGATGATGAGGACAAGGCTTTGCTCCTGTTGAGTTTATTACCCAGATCCTTTGAGCACTTTAAGGATACCCATCTTTATGGTAAGGAAGGTACTATTACTTTGGATGAAGTCCAGGCGGCGGTGAAATCCAAAGAATTTTCAAAGTCGAAATATTTGAAGATTGAAGATAGTGGTGAAGGCTTAAATGTGTCAAGAGGAGGAGGTGAGCGTAAAGGGATGTCCAAATCAAAGAGGTATGACAAGTCAAAGGTAAAATGTTTTAATTGTCAGAAAATCTGTCACTTTAAAAGGGATTGTCCTGAAAGAAAGGTCAATGAAGATTCTATTCAAGTTGTAGTTGCATTGGGTGAGGAAATTTATGAGGATTGCCAAAGCACTAGTAGTATCGAGTTTGGAAACTGAAGATAGTTGGGTAATTGACTCAGGTTGCTCTTATCACTTGTGTCCAAGAATATAATACTTTGAAACTTTGAAGATGGTGCAAGGTGGAGTAGTTTACCTTGGTAATAATAAGGCATGTAAGGTTCATGGTATTAGTACGGTCAGTTTTAAAATGTTTAATGATCGTGAACTTCTTATTCACAATTTGAGGCATGTTCCAGAACTCAAGCAAAATTTGTTATCTATAAGTATGTTTGATGATCTAGACTATTGTACTAGAGTTGAACGTGGAGTGTTGAAGATTTCGCGTGATGAATTGATTATTGCTAAAGGGTCTAAAATATGTGGTCTATATATTTTAGAAGGTTTAAATGTTATTATTCATTCATCGTTAACTAGTGGAGGCTTTCATGACAAGGAAGAGCTATGGGATTTGAGTTTAAGGAGTTATGAATCCCTTGAGAAAGTTTCAGAGGAGTACAATGAATTTTACAGAAATCAAGGGATAAAAATGCATGTTATCGCTGAGTTGTTATTGAGTTTTTGGGGAAGAGGTGAGGTTAAAACAACTTACTTGGTTGGTAGAGAATTTCTTCAGAAGAATAATAGTGAAAATCAAGGGAGAAACCTGGGAGAAACTAAAACGGAGAAAACTCAGTTTGAGGTGGAGTTTTCTACTATGGATGCTAGCAGTAGTACGAAAACGGTTATAGAGATCTCTGATTATCATTTGACTCATGATAAGGTAAGGAGGGTTATTGTAGCATCTCAAAGGGACGGTTATGCTAGCCTTGGATATTATGTTTTTAATGTGGCTGAAGGACTGAAAATTAAAGAAGAAAAATCTTCAGGGAGGCATTTGAAAACAGGTTGAGTCAAGGGTGGCTGAAAAATCATAGTTGTAGGCTTGTTAAATTACCTAGGCAGAAAAGGGTAATTGGCCACAAGTGGATGCAAGTTGCGAGATCAAGATTCAAGGGTTGCTTGAATTTGATCAAAGTTATTGATTAAAGTTTCAACTTGGTAGAGAGTAGCAATGTTGTTGATTGTTAAATTGGTATCAACACGGTTTAAAGTCAAGGTGAAGATTGGTGTAAATGTGCCTTAAAACCTTTGTTGATGAAGAGAAAGAAAACATATTTTGGAGATTGCATTTACCGCGAAAATCGGACGAAAAGTCAAGGGAAAAAATCGGTAGGTGAATAGTGGCATCCGTACGGTGAATAGTGTTATCCGTACGGATGAATAACGATGTTCGTACGGTGAATAGTGTTGTCTGTATGATGAATAGTGTTTTCGAGTTTTCGTGCTTTTTCGATTCGGTCCATGGATCCATGTGATTTTGTGCTTTGTTTTTTGGGTATTTGCTATTATAAATATGTATCTCTTATATGGTTGGTGTGTGACAATCTTAGAGTTTACACTAATAAGGGAGAGCAAGGATTTAAAGGTATAACATAGAGTTTCATCTATTCACAAGGAAAGCCTTAGAAAAGCAAAGGTTTAGGGAAACCTTTAGAGTTGTTTAAGGTTATTGTGATTGTGAAACACTGTTACACCTTGGGTTTGAGTGATTCATATATTGAGAGTTTGAGAGATTTGAAAACACTTGGGTAGAAAATAGGGTTGTTCTTGGGAAGCTGAAGGCGAATGATATTTTCTTGTAACTCGTCTGTAATCTCTTGTAACAACTTTCTGAGTATAGTGAATTGGAGAGCTGCTCTCTTCCCCAGAGTAGATCGTTTGATCGAACTGGGTATACAAGCCTTCGGTTTTTTCTTGCCTTATTCTGTTATATTATCTGTGTACAGGTTATTATTGCTGAAAACCATTTATTTTGGTTGCTATTGTTCTTTGCCTCACAAATTGATATTGAATTTTGTCATAATTAATAACAAAATTCACAACAGTTATTAACATTGTACGCGAGTTTTAGTTTAATAGATTTCCAACACACCATAGTTTTCATTTGAAGGATCCCAAAGGAATATCATTTAAGATTGTATTGTCTGGTAATACTAACATTACTAGTGTGGGGACTATGGTAAATTATTGTTGACTTTTTTTTTATATAACAAGCATTATTTAAATACTTCATTTTTTTTGCTTATTAAGTCGTATCAGTTTATTGCAATAGATGCTCCCACACTGGTTTGTTCAATTGTAGTCGGTGAACCATAACAATTCCATTACATTGCAAGGGCCAAATAGAGAACCTTTCTAGCCTTTTCCCTTTCAACTTCCCCGACACACCTAGTTTTTCCAAATATCTAATGGTTGGGACTATTTTCTCAGATCTAATTCATTTTCAGACGGAGAAGTAATCAAATTTATTACTCCATACATTACATCTTCAACCACTGTTAATGTTGACAAAGTTACTATTTAATTGTTTTAATTTTCTTTTATTGCAATATAAGATTATATTATTTCCACTTTATTGTTAGTTATATCACTTTTGCCATTCTTTTGGTTTTATTTTGATGTTATTTTTATTTATGTATCATGTTTCAAGCAAGTCACGATACAAGTTTTTGTTATCAAATTTAATTTGTTGAAATCAATAAACACCCTACTTCAATAAAGATGCACAACATATATACAAATTATTCAGATAATGAGAAATTCTTTTCACTACCCTATACATTTTGCCCTTAACTTGGTTAGTGTCCATTGAAAGCAGTTGCATCGTTAAGTGTGTACCGTAACAAAAAATTACTGACCTGATTGAGAGGGGGATTGGATTTGCTACTTTTACTATTTGGTAACTTTCATACCTTTAGTGTGTTTTTAAAAATAGATGAGTAAGAGAGAGAATGGTGGTTATGAGAGAGATAGAGAGAAAGGTACCAAAGACACTATATTCAAAGGTAGCCAATCCCTTCCCATTGAAAGGTTGTGTTGTCATGCAGCATGCATAGAAAGATGATATACCATTATGACAAGTTTTACTTTCTAACTACTCATTTCACACAACCAAGTGGGTTACTGGGGGAGTATTCAAGTTTCACTACAGTGTCTGACCTTTCACAACTCCATCGTCATGTCATAGAATTGATATACTGTTTATTATTTACTTTTTCAATGCAATGTAGTATAATATAATACTCCCTCCGTTTCTTTTTAAGTATCATTTTTAAAATAATTTTTTGTTTTTTTTTAAGTGTCACTTGCAAAGTTCAAGATAGTATTAAATTAATTGCACTTTTGTCTAAATTACCCCTAAGTAATCATTACAGAGAGAGAAAAAGTTAGATGAATGTAATAAATAATTAGGGTATTATAGATCAAAGGAGAATTGTTATTTGAAAAATAACTATATTGATTAGTTTTCTTGGTAAGTGTAAAAAGTCAAAAAATGACACTTATAAAGGAACGGAGGGAGTAATAACTAATTGGGAAGGCGTGACAAAGAATACTTTCCGAGATAGAAATTCAATTACTTACCGTTTCTTTGTAAATTTTCCTAGCAATATGTGGTATTAGTATTTAAGTTAGCATGTCGAATCGAACTAATTTGTTGGGCCAATTGTTTAAATTAGTTTAGTACTACCTCCGGTCCTTTTTATAAGGAACATTTCATTTTTTTAGATTCTTTAAATAATTATTGTATCTAGTCTATAATGCAGACCAAATACATTAATTATTTAATGAATCTAAAAAGGTGAAATGCTCCTTATAAAAAGGACCGGAGGGAGTAGTATATAAATAAATTGTATCTCTCATATTGTTAAGAGATATATTTGGTTATTGATATTAACTTATAATCTTTGAATCCTAATAAAGAGAGTAAATAGTAAAACAGTTATAACCAATCTTGATTATTCTTCTTCCTTCTTCTCTCTCTTTCGTAAAACCTAATAAGGTTTCTTGTGTTTGTTCAAGAAACTCGATCTTTCTCATATTTTTATTTGTTCTAGACGACATCGATTCTCAACAAATTGGTGCAGTGAGCGTGACGTGAAGATGTCGTCGACAAAGTATGAGATTGAGAAATTCATCGGTGTGAATGATTTCAGTTTGTGGTGCTTGAAGATGCAAGCCCTACTGGTTCAGTGGGGTTTGTTAGAAGCGTTGAAAGGATCGGAAAAGATGGATGTTGCCCTAACGGAGAAGGAGAAGACGATGATGATTGAAAAAACCCACAATGCCATCATATTGAGCCTTGGTGATAAGGTTCTCCGACAGGTTTCAAAGGGGAAAACTGCAGCTGGTGTGTGGATGAAACTCGAAGGTTTGTACATGACGAAATCGTTGGTCAATCATCTTTACCTTAAGCAAACTTTGTATTCGTTCAAGATGAGTGAAAATAAAGTCTTGGCTAAGCAGCTATATATGTTCAACAAGTTCATTATTGATCTTAAAAATATTAATGATGAAGATCAAGCATTAATGTTGTTGTGTGTTTTACCTAAGTCTCATGCTCATTTCAAAGAAATTCACTTGTATGGAAGAGATTCATTGACCTTTGAAGAAGTTCAACCAGCCTTGTACTCTAAGGACCTGAATGAAATAAAATAGCATAAACCATCTTCTGTTGGTGAAGGATTGTCCGTTAAAGGAAAATTCTTAAAGAAAATGGTAGATTTGAGAAGAAAAGTAAGGTTCTACAGAATTCTTATGGTGGTAATACTCCTGCAGATGGGTGTTATCATTGTAAGAAGGAATGTCATACAAAAAAAGTGTTCCCTGATCGACTGAATAATCATGGTAGAAAGGATAATGGCAATGCATGTATTGTGCAAGATGGTTATGAATCTTCTGATGTCCTGGTGGTTTCAAGCAACGACTTTAGCAAGGAGTCGATTTTGGATTCAGGTTTGGCACATGACTCCAAACAAAGACGTGTTTGAGGAATTATGTGATCGGGTTGGTGGATTAGTGTTGTTGGGAAACAATAAAACCTGCAAGATTGCAGAAATTGAATTTGTTAGATTCAAACTCCATGATGAGTTAATAAGGCTATGGATTGATGTTAGGTATGTACCCGATCTTAAGAGGAATTTGATTTCTCTTGGTGAATTCGACAAGTAAGGATATGTTTTCAAAGGAGAGCAAAGTATCCTAAGGGTAATGAAAGGTTCAAAGGAAGTCTTGAGAGGTGTGAAGAAACAAGACTTGTACACCCTTGAGGTCAAGGTTGTAAGTGGTTCAACATATGTGGCATCCACGAAATCTGTGTCGAAGAATGAGCTATGGCACAAGGGCTTGGCCATGTCGGTGAAAGAGGCCTAGACAATTATCGAAACAAAATTTGTTATGTTGTGACAAGGTCGAAAAAGTGGGGTTTTGTGAACCTTGTGTATTTGGTAAATCCTGTAAGGTGAAGTTTAATAAAGACAGACAAAGAACACATGGATCCCTTGATTACGTACATGCTGGTCTTTGGGGCCTGCAAGGAATCCTTCACACTCAGGTGCAAAGTAATTCCTATCCATAGTTGATGATTATTCTATAAAGTTATAGGTATTCTTAGGATGAAACTTTTGAAAATTTCAAAAGTTGGAAGACCCTAGTCGAAAACCAAATTAGCAGGAAGGTCAAGAGGTTGAGGACCGACAATGGTCTTGAATTTTGCAATGAGGACTTCGACAAATATTGTTTTGCGTCTGGTATTGCAAGACACAGAACTACTACATGTACTCCCCAACAAAATTGTTTGGCTTAAAGGTTTAATCGAACCATTCTAGAAAGGGTAAGATGCTGGTTAGTGCTGGATTGAAGAAGGTGTTTTGGGCTGAGGCTGTTGCGACTGAAGCATACCTAATAAATAAGTGTCCTTTGACTGCCTTGGGGATGAAGACACCTGAAGAAGTCTGGTTGGGACATTCATCTAATCTCAATAGACTTAGAGTATTTGACTATGTAGCATATGCTCACATTAGGCAAGACAAAGTCGAACCTAGAGCTTCGAGATGTATGTTCCTTAGATACTCTGAAGGAGTCAAAGCTTATAGGTTGTGGTGCCTAGAGCCAGGTCACAAGAGGTGTATCACAAGTCAAGATGTAGTTTTCAATGAAGCGGAAATAGCGTTCAAAAAAACTGATGATGCTGGTCAAAATGCAAAGATCTCTGGAGAAGAGCTTGAACATGAAAAGATTCTTGTTGAGGTGGGGCATAGTGATGTTGAAGTCCATAACCCAGATGAAGTCGAAGAAGAAGAACATGTTGCTGATGAAGATGAGTTACTGATAATGACTACCTCCTGGAAAAAGTCAGGTTGAGAAGAATCATCAAGCCACCTCAAAGACTTGGTTATGCATATCTCATAGCTTATGCCTTAATTTCTGCAAGTGAGGTCCTTGATGAAGAATCTAGAGATTACAAGAAAGTTGTGAGGAGTCGAAATAAGACTGAATGGATGAAAGCCATGGATGATGAGATGAAATCTCTTAATTATTATAACACTTGGGAGGTGAAAGAGAAACCTTCAGGGGTCAAGTTAGTCAGTTGTAAGTGGATTTTCAAGGTTAAGGAAGAAATCGAAGGAGTGATGTCGAAGCGATTTAAGGCAAGGTTGGTTGCTAGAGTGTTTACTCAGAAAGAAGGTGTCAACTTCAATGATGTGTTATCATCTATTGTAAAGCATATATCTATTCAAATGTTGCTTGCTATGGTGACGAAGTTCAGCCTAGAACTTGAACAGATGGATGTGAAGATAGCCTTCCTGTATGGTGATCTAGATGAAATAATCCTAATGAGGCAACTTGAAGGGTGTGCAGAAAAAGGAAGGGAAAATTATGTGCGCAAGCTGAACAGATCTCTATACGGCCTAAAACAATCTCCTCAAATGGAATAGGAGATTCAACAAGTTCATGACACACATAGGTTTCACTAGGAGCCAGTTTGACAACTGTGTTTACTTTAGATTTTGACTTGGAAATTCACTTGTTATTTTGTTACTTTATGTGGATGACATTCTCAAAGAAAGCAACAGCGTCGAGGATGTTATGAAGGTGAAGGATGAACTCGATAAGGAGTTCTACATGAAGGATTTGGGAGCTGCCTCCAGAATTCTTGGGATTGACATCCGGAGAGTCCTGATTTATGGTGGAGCTTGTGGTGATGATAGCAAAGTCAAAATCGAAGGATTTGTTGACTCTAATTATGTCGGTTGTATGGATTCTAGAAAATCTATTTTTGGATATGTGTTCACTATGTTTGGCACAACAATAAGTTAGAAAGCAACACTTTAGAAGGTTGTTGCTTTATTAACCACTGAAGCGAAATATATTTCTCTCACTGAAGCTGTGAAAGAAGCATTGTGGCTTGAAGGTTTTGCTAAGAAGCTGAAACTTCAAGGTCAAGTTATCACTGTTAAATGAGATAGTCAAAGGTCCATACATCTGTTGAAGAATTCAACATATCATGAGCGAACCAAGCACATCGATATAAGGCTCACTTCGTTAGAGAGATAATCGAGCGTGGAAAATTCCAAGTGCTAAAAGGTTTTGAATGATGACAATGGTGATGATATGATCACCAAGACATTGCCAAGTAGCATTTTTCCCACTGTATGCAGTTGATAAAACTGCATGATGAAAGCTAGTTTGTTTCCTTGTTAATGTAGAGTTTGTTTCAAGGTGGAGATTTGTGGTATTTTTGGATCGAAATCTAGCCTCGACATGGATAGCTTCATGGTTCGATAGAAGTTGTGCATGTTATAGTCGAAGTCTGATCAAGCATGATGTCTAGATTTGTTGGCTTAGTGTTTAAGTTAGCATGTCGAATTTAGCCAGTTTGTTGGGCCAATTGTTTAAGTTAGCTTGTTACTTAAGTTAGGTTAGTAGTCTATAAATAGACTGTTTCTCTCAGGTTGTTGAGAGAGAGTTTTGGTTGTTGATATTCACTTGTAATCTTTGAATCTTAATAGAAAAAGTGAATAGTAAAACAGTTATAACCAATCATGATTTTTCTTCTTCCTTCTTCTCTCTCTTTCGTAAAACCTAATAAGGTTTCTTGTGTTTGTTCAAGAAACTCAATCTTTCTCATATTTTGATTTTTTCTAGACGACATCGATTCACAACACAATCTATCATAAATGTTTGGGAAGGCATGACGAAAAATCCATTTCATTCACTGGGAACGAGTATAATTACGTATATATGCCTATAAAACAATACAGAAGTAATATTGGGAACTAAAGCAAATGTTTTTTTTTTTGTAAATGCCTATTAGCGCCCGTTTGTTTTTTTTTTTTTATGATTTTTATATTGTAACATAATTTTGTGTAAAAAATTTACAGAAAAACTAATCATAAAAGTTTCAAATTAAAATTTGGTTTTAATAGGTATTCTTAAAATGGTATTTTAGATATTTCATCATTTTATTGAATTTTTTTTAATATCTAAATTTTAAAAAATCACTTAATTTTGAAGCTATTTCAAATAGATTTTTATAATCATCATTTTTTAAATACAATTTTTTGAAAAAAATTGCGATTTCAAGTATCTTTTAATCTTCAATAATATATGTTTATGTTTTTTTTTTGTAAGCAAGGAATATATTAATACGAGTACAAAGCGTACTCCAACCTGATTACAAAAGACACGGGAGAAAACCCGCAAAACAGAGAAATTACAAACCAATTGGCACTTAACATAAATACGACAATGGTTGTTTGTTGAATTCATACAGATTACAAATTGGATGAGTAATATCACCAATGGTAGACCACCGCCAAACCGTATATTTGATCGACCAAACGGTATCAAAAACATTCCATCCTATTTTCTTAAATATGATATCGTTCCTTAGGTTCCATGCTAACCAAATACAACCCTCTTTTCCGGCTCTAACTCTCTTGCGTTTATAACAATCAAACCAATCAATGAAACTTCCTTTGACCCCGTTTTCACGTTTGATCGAGACCCCAATCCATTCGGAAATATCCCTCCACACAATAATAGCCACCGGACAAGAAAGAAGAATATGATCCAACGACTCCGCACGATTATTGCAAAGCACACACTTTAAGTCACCGGTAGAAGGGCAAACACCTCTAAAAGCAAGCAAATCCTTTGTTGGAACTCGATTCAAAAAACATCTCCAACCAAAAGCCTTTATTTTAAGAGGAACCGAAACTTTCCACACCAACACCATGGCATTATCATCTCGATTTAAGGGGCCGTAGGGAACGTGAAACACGTCTGACATCCGGTACAAAGAATTTACCTAGAATGCCAGCAATGACCCCTATTGCCACTGGATAGTATCTTGCGCCATAAAATTCAGACAGTACTCATTCAGCATTAAACGCAACGCAATGAGGTCCTGCACATCAGTATCCATCGTACCAGCTGCCAGTGGAGCATTTACCGTGCCAAAATTCCGCTGCCTGTCATCCCCATAAAACAGTAACGGGAGGGTGTTTTCAGCGTTAGTATCATCAATTAATTGGACATCAACATCCACGGTAGCAACAGCCCTACCATTAACATTAGAAATGCCACTGTAAACAGCATTCTCCTCATTAATATTGATGCCTAAATCACCCACTCCCAAACTCCCTCCTTCCAACCTCCTAAACACCCCACAGAGACAAATTGCAGCCGCGATAATCCATAAAGATTCGGAAACAAATCCTTCAAACTACCAGACGCCATCCAATTGACATGCCAAAAAGAAGTGGAAAAACTGTTTCCCACCTTAAACACACAATTATTAATAAAGATGTCCTCTGGATAGTGTTTCGACCTAGCTAAAATATCCTTCCACCAAGTTGATTGAGAGCTCCATTTTGGAATGATAGAATCATTGTTGGACAATCAATTTAATATCCCCATAACGAGCCTTTAAGACTTTAAACCACAAATTCTCCGATCCTTCAAGAATTCTCCACCTCCATTTATGGAGGAGGGCCCCATTAAAGTCTTCAATTCTCAACAATTAAGACCACCCTTGTCAAAAGGCAAACACATCCTATCTCAGTTGATCCAATGTATTTTCATTTTCTCCTTCGAGCTTCCCCAAAGAAAACCACTTTGAAGACTAATGATCACCTTCCTCACTTTCACCGGCATTTTGTAAAAAGAAAGATGAAAAATCGAAAGACTATTAAGAACCGATTTAAGAAGCGTTATTCTTCCTCCAAAACTCAAGAATTTACCATGCCAACACAATAGCCTTTTCTCCATCTTAGTAACTAAAGAAGACTACGAATAAATCCTTCTCGGATTCGAGCCAATTAGAATACCAAGGAAAGTGAAGTCTTTAGAATCCGTCCTACAAGAAAGAAACAAAGCTCTCGCTTCAAGAAAATGAAGAGAAACAATAATTCCGATAAGTTTGCGCTTGTGGAAATTAATACCTAGACCTGAAACAATTTCAAAGCCTCTAAGCACGGCTATAATAGCCCACAAATGTCTCCAACTCCCATCACCTACCAAAAGCGTGTCGTCTACGAATTGAAGAATATCAATGAAACAAACACTCTTCACCATGAAACCGGAGAACTCACCTAACGAAATCAATCTCTTAACCAAAGCACGTAAACCCTCCACAACCATAACAAAAAGAAACGGGGAGAGGGGGTCTCCTTGCCTCAAACCCCTATGCACCTCAAACTCTTTAGTAGGACTACCATTCACCAAAACGGACATTTTACTAGAAAAAATAGTGGCCTCGATCCACCTCATCCAATTCTCCCCAAATCCCATGCTAACCATCGTGAATCTAAGGAAATTCCAACTAACTTTGTCGTATGCTTTTTCGAAATCCACCTTGAATAAAGTGCACGCCTTTTTCTCCTTACTCGCATAATCGACCACTTCATTAGCTACTAAAACACCATCTAACAATTGTCTACCCAGAACAAAGGCACTTTGGCTATCCGAAATTAAAGAGTGAAGAACATCCTTTAATCTAGCCACCAATAATTTAGATAAAGCCTTATACAAGTAACCAACAAGACAAATAGGCCTAAAGTCATCTAAACCCAACGGGCTCTCACATTTAGGAATCAAAGTAAAAAAGGTAGAAGTGATTGACTTTGACAAAAACGCTCCACCATGAAAAAAAACTTAATGAAATCTTTTTTTTAAAAAGTGCCAACACTTTTTGATGAAAGTGAAAGTATAGCCATCCGGACCCGGGCTTTTATTTTCCTCATAACTCCACACCGCATCTTTAATCTCCTCCTCTAAAAAAGGCCTCTCAAGTAAAGTCTTTTCCTCTTGAGAAAGCATATTAATAGAAATTCCCTCCAAAATAGGTCTCATCAAATCGGGCTCAACAAATTTTTTCGCAAAATGATTCTTCACCTCCTCCTTCACCTCATTGACCAACGTCAACAATCCTCTTTCCGTATTGATATGCCCAATATGATTACGCCTTCTTCTCTCCTTCATGACACAATGAAAAAACCTACTATTGTTATCACCATCATTTAACCATTTAAGCCTTGATTTTTGAATTAACATATTCTCTTTAATCCTCAAATTCAACTGAAAACATTTTGACACCTTCTTACGGTTCTCCAAAACATCACCCCCACAAAAAGCCATTCTCTAATTCTGCCTCCTCATCACCTTCATTGATTTCCTTTACACAATCCTCAACCTCCAAATCAAATTTGCCAAAAACCTCTACATTCCACTTTATAAACCTTTACACAATCCTCAACCTCCAAATCAAATTTGCCAACCACTCCTTTTCAACAAACATAATAAAATCTTTATTGGAAAACCATTCATTATTGAACATGAACGGTTTCGGCCCCCAATTCGAAGAATCCACCACTAACCATATTGGGCAATGATCCGATATATCTCTCGAACCAATTAATTGCCCAATCACACCCCACTTGGCCACTACCGTCTCGGAAATCAAGAACCGGTCTATACGACTCATGGAAGAACCATCTCCACTATACCAAGAGAATCTCTTGCCTTTACACGGGACATCGACCAACTCACTCTCTTCGATAAACTCCCCGAACTCTTTCATCTCCACATTCCGAGTACCCATACTCCTTCCTTTTCTCTCCTGGGAATGCGTAATTGCGTTGAAATCCCCCCAAATACACCACTCCCCATCTGGAAAGGAAACTTTCAAATCCCACAATCTTCTCCAAAGCCTTCTTTTCTCCCCCAAATCACAAGGGGAGTAAACATTAACGATGTAATATATAGAACCTCTCCACACTCCTTTGACCCCTACATAACCAACACCTTTGAAGCTACTAACAACCTCCACACTACTCTCCTTCCAAAGAATAACGAGCCCACCCGGCGAACCCGAAGAATTAGAAAACGTCCACCCTATCTCCTCCTTAGACCAAAAACTTTTAGCTATAGATTCAGTAACCGACTCCAGTTTAGATTCTTGAATTAAGAACATATCTGCTTTCCCTTTCTTGATAATTTGGCTTATTCTCCTCCTTTTCACCAAAGTACCTCCCCCTCTAATGTTAAAAGATCCTATAATCATTTCCAAATCGCTAAATTCGCCTTCTCCCCCTCCTTTTTAAATTTATCAGACTTTTCCATTTCATCAATACGCTTTTTATAATCTTTATTAACATCTTTCTCTACAACCCCTAATTTCAAAATGGCATCCCATAATTTTTCACCGACTGAAGAATCTAAATTATTCCACAATCTAATATTACTCCTGATAATATCTGACTCAGTCGAATTTTCTCCATAATGTTTCGACAGGTTAGACCACTGTCCAGCCCCACAATTAAGATTGGAATAACAACCAGTGCTTGCAGTGATATTCTTCTTTTTGTTACCACCTCCTTTATATTTCTCTCCAACACCAACGCCAAGAGACCCGTGTAAGTATTTATACTTCACTTTTTTAATGCAAAAATTCCTCCTACCGCTGAGCCCCTCCTGCTTTCCCTCCTCGATATCCTCAGTCTCAGTAACCCACGTTGCTGACTTTTCCCCTTCACAAGACTGCATAAAAGGTTCTTTATCGTTCTCTGTGCCATGATTAATCTTACACGCATTGCCTTTTAACCTTTTCAAGGCAGCCTCAAAAGTGCCCTCCCCTAGAGAGCGGTCTGCTTCCCCCTTTTTCACAGAATTATGAAGCCTATCTGTCACATCCCCCTCTCTCTTGTCACAATCAAACTTAGAATTACACTCCACCTCCTCTTTGTATCCTCCCTCCACCGTCTTCCCCATCTCCTCTGTCCAAGATTGTCGGACTTCCATACAGTCGTCTTCTTCCTCATCAATATCCTTCACTTTCATATTCCAATCCAAAACAGAATCAGAGGACTCTGACTCCGTTTTGTTAGCTGTGGTTGGATTAGCGTCTAAGCGAACGGGACCAAAGGTGTCCTCTCTCGCAAATAAAGTGAACTTCTTGCCATCAATCTCCACCATAATCCTTTCTTGTAACTTAAAATCTGCAGATACTCTAACCATAATCCTTGCAATATCTTTGATAGTACCATTCAAGGAGTTTTCGTCAGCACAAATGTACTGACCAAAGACACTCGATAACTTTTCGAAGAAATCCACACACCACACGTGGCATGGAATTCCATACACTCTAATCCAAACAACCCTCTCATCATCTACATCTTCTTCTTCCCACTTCCTTAAATCTGTAAACCATTGCTTCCACCACGAAGCACCTTCTTCCACGAAATCATCAATAACTCCATCTTCAACCTCCTCCAACAAACACATTTTCGAACCCAAAGGAGTCACCTTGAACGCGAAAAGCCCTTCGCATTCGAAACCTCTCTGGACATTGTAAGCCATTCCCGGAAAAATGGTGGTTCCAACATAAGCTTTCTTTAACCTACTTTTAACCTCCTCATCGGAACTAAACTGCACCGCCACTTCTTGAAAAGCACATTCCGACCTATTTCGCACAACCTCTGCAAAAGAAACATTCCTATTCACACTTCTCGACGCCGAGTCACCCTTAGTATTCTGCCCAGAATGTTGACCAGAAGCTTCATAAGTTCTATCCTCAAAATGAGCTTTCTTGTTTCTCCCAACTCCCCTCTCATACCTTGGCGGGTTCGCATGAATCTTTTTACCATCTATCATAACATTGTCAAGCTTCACCCCTAACATTCTGATATCATCCACCTCTTTGAATCTCGCAAAACCGAACCGTTTGCCATGTTTGTTTCGCCTAGGTGATATCAATACCTCCACAACATTTCCTATGCACCCAAAAAGAACAAAGATATCCCTAGCAAAAATGCGATCAGGAATCTCTGAGAAGAAAAAAGAGTTAGTACCTTTTAGCTCCAATACGCTGAGACCTTTTCCAAACGGGAAAATGTCCCATCTTCCAACCGAGGACGATAACTTCTTCCGGTAACAGTCGTCCATGCCATACCTGAACAGGGGTGAAGAGAGAAGGCAGAGCTTCTCACTCTTATGTTCTAATCTGTATGTTTATGTTATAGGATGTCAAAATTAGTCTTTCAATTTATAAAAAACAAAAAAAAACTTGTAATATTTTAAAAAACGATTTTGTAAAATCTATTTTTAAAAATAAAAAAAAATCCATTTTTTAAAGTTGAAACAAACAGACCCAATATTCTTTCGCATCACATTATACTCAGTATTCCTTATAAAATCATATGCTTTAGCAATCTATAAATAACATATCATATACAACCCCATAAACCATTCCCTTCATTGTTTTTTCGATACAAAAGCACTAAAATAACTTCACTTTCTTCTTTGAACTAAGTAGAGGAGATGTCAAACCAAAGGTTTCTACCCTACTACAAATATCTACAAATCTAAACTTTGTTCTTAACAATCTTTATTCATACACTTAATATTCTTACTTTCTAACATTGGATTTCAGGGGAACTACATCATATCTCAAACCAGGATTTGAGGATGATACTTGACTCCTTCAAGTTACTATATACATTGTCAATAAAAAAAAATGTTTTGTTACCATATTTTTCATTTTCATTTACGAAATGCTAGTATCATTTTTCAGTTTATTACTGTTTACTACACTCTACAAAATCATGACTAATTTTAATTTGCAATTTTTTTAGAATGTTTCAAGGTCAGTTGCCATGTGTTGTTTTAGCCCGGATGTTCATCAGATAAGTTTGAGAAATGATGATGATCTATCAGTTTGGAAGACATGCAAAGTCATTCATGCAACAAGATATAAACATCAAAATGAAATATACATTGCTGCTAGTTGGTACAAGTTCAAGAAACTATGCAATATGAAAAAAGGAAACATTGTTGCCTCCCAAGTCACAAATCCAACTCACTTTATCAATGTCAACGTCTATCGTATCTGTAACTAAGTCGCATTTTCCATATATATCAAATATTATATTTTCACTCGCACTAAATATTTCTATTCAGTAGTATCTATTAAGTAATGTATCTATTAAGTATAATTAAGTCCTTTTAATTAACTATTTATATATCTATTAAGTTATATCTATTAAGTAATGTATTTTCAATTGTACTAAATACTTCTGAATTTGACTATAACTAATACATTTTGTATGTGTTTTTGGGTTAGCCTACAGTCAGTGACAAAACCAACTCAACATGGCTTTGAATAAACATATTTTTCGGTTTATAATGCAATAAAAATAAGAGGGTTTCTTAATGCACCACCCATATTTCTTAGACACCACGTGAAATTTCGTTTTTGCCTCCAATTTTCGGATGTGCAAATCCGGACGCACTGTTTTTTTAAAATTTTTCAGTTTTTTTTTTATGTGCACATCTGAAAAAATTTCTGATCTGCAGATCCGGAAAAAATCAAAAGTATTTCATAAAATCATTTACTTATAAATATAATTAAATCCAATATAATTAAAATCCAACATAATTAAAAGTAATATGATTTTTTCAATATAATTAAATCTAATTTAATTAAATCCAATATAATTAAAATTAATATAATTTTTTTTCTAAATGATTAATATGGTATTTATTTCTAAATGATTTTTTTATATTGAAAAAATAATTTTAATTATATTGGATTTAAAATTATATGGTATTTAATTCTATAATTGGATTTAATTATATTGGTATTTAAAATTATATGGTATTTACTTCTAAATTATATGGTATTTACTTTAAAATTATAATTAAAATTATATGGTATTTACTTCTAAAATTAATTTAATTATATTGGATTTAATTATATTGAAAAAATCATATTAATTTTAATTATATTAGATTTTAATTATATTGGATTTAATTATATTGGATTTAATTATATTAAAAAAATGATATTAATTTTAATTATATTGGATTTATTTATATTTAGAAGTAAATGATTTTATGGATTTTTTTTATTTTTTCCGGATTTGCAGATCAGGAATTTTTTCTGATGTGCACATCTGGAAAAAACTGAAAAATTTTTAAAAAAGGTACGTCCGGATTTGCACATCCGGAAAAAATTAAAAAATTTTAAAAAAAGGTGCGTCCGGATTTGCACATCCGAAACACAGGGGTATTTTCGTCAGCGCGCATGGTGCCTAAGAAGGTTGGGTGATGTGTTAAGAAATCCTCAAAAATAATTATTGTTAACTATTTCAAATTTATCTTATAGTATATTTAAATAAACACATGATAATTATTTATGATATTGAATTTAAAACACGACCATTTCCACACATCATTCATTAATGGATACACATAATAAGACTTGACTTGTGGTAAATTGATTAAGGTGAATTCTTATTTACCCACTTTAAACAGTAGAGTAGAGTTATTTATAGAGTAAATTGCATTGGAAAGTGTTCTGGACTGGGCCGAGGCTGCCCAACAGTCAAGCAGACCCAACCCATATAGCATGGGGAGGCTCAATAAGACCCCTTCGCGGGGCACTTGACTGCCACGAGCAGGCCGCCGCTTTCCCCGGACACTTTACAGTGTCGGGCACTTGGATCAACAGGACAAAAGAACCCCGCACCCCGGTGGAGAGGTACCTCCCCGACATGCCAGCTTCTCCCCGCAAGAATACCACATATCACGCCTCGACAGACATGGCTCCTCCCCGCGAGGCCACGTCCGTCGTACGGCTTGACGGGTCCTCGACACAGAAGGCTCCTCCCCCGCGAGGAGTGTCTAACGGTCCGTACCACGTGGACACGTTCCAAGTAACCACTCCACTCCCGAAAGATTCGGTCTGCCCTAGTCCCGGAAATCTAGGAGCGGTTACCCCAGCCGTCCTTCAACCTCACCGAAGCCGGAGTTCAGCAGACGTCGTTGGCTACCTGAAACTGTCTGATTCAGGCACGATCAGAAAGCTACAAAATTTAAATTATTAAATAAATAATTAAATATAATAAAATAATATGACATTGATTGATTGAAGTTACACTATCCAATTTTTAATGAAGGGTAGGGAAGTTGTCCCCATTGATTAATTCATTACATTAAAATAACTTGGCCAACATTACAACCTAGACAACGTTAGGCCAACATTACAACATTCACAGTAACAAAACATCTCTAACCATCTACCATTTTTACCTTCTACTACTTCCACCAATGGTTTATCTCCTGAACATACATCCTTTCTTGAGAAATGTCAAATGTAAAGCCCAACATATCATCTTTTGTGAGTTTCTTCTGTTTTGCATAATCATACCATCCTTTTCCTAACAGACATCTCCTCTTTGTTTCGCTTAGCTCTGTGTACGTAGCTATTTCCATTATCAGCCTCAACCAAATCTATTTGACTTGGGTTCATAAACACACATTTCTCTGAAACCATTATGGGTAGATTCTGCAAAATATTACTTCATCTTATTAATATTACATCAATACTATTGAATAATATTCCTACCACAATGTTATCTTATATCTCTTACCAACACATTTCTTTTGACCTCAAGTCCTAAACAAATTTCTCTTTGCCAATTAAACTCAACATCATCATCATCATTCACTTTATGATCAGATTCAGACTCACTTATCTCTATGTCAACATTACTTGGTTCATTTTCATCCTCCAAGATTGATATACTAAGCTTTATGTCTTCAATTTGATCATCACGGTTCTCATATGGACTACAACAAAAACAATCAACAGAAGCATATCATTAATAAACTATTGAGTGCAACAAAAACTTAACATCATTTTTTATAGAGCTTCACAAATTTTTACAATACAACTTATTACTAACTTGCATCGTGATATGCAATCATAAAATGGACGGACTCTTTTTTCTCTTCACCTCTAATCCTCAACATATCAAAACAACCTAACAACTACTATCTTTTATAATCAATATTCATTACTCTTCCTTGGCCAAGTTACATGTTGATAATACAAAGCCCAACAAATCTATATTCAACACACACCCCACCATTTTCTTTCATTTAATCTATCTAACTATTGCCTTTTATATTCACAATTTCATTTGATTTTATTTCCACTTTCAACGTTATAATTTACTATTTTTTTCTATAGTCATGTCTAATTATTTTATGCTCTTACTTCAATTATTATTAATATATAAATTCTTTTCTTTTATTATAACAACATATTTTTTTACTCTTTTTAAAAGCATATTATTATTTTTATTTTGATTGACGAAAAGCATTGATCCCAATCAATGCTAATTTATTTTTCAAACATGTTTGAACTATATTATAAGTTTTATAATTCTGGTGCAGGAATTGGAAATTAGATCTAAACTTAATTCACAGCCATTCACACCAGTCAATTCAGCAAAGATGGTTGCTCTATCCCGAATGCTATTTATGAGTTTTGTATTGTTCTTTAATTTTAAGTTCCCATGTTGTTGATTTTGTTTTTCATTTTGTATTCACTTTAGAACATGGAAATTCCTAAAAAAATATGAACCACAGCCACTCACTCTAATAGTAGGCCCACCAGGACCAAAAATAAGTCCAAGTGGATGGGTGATTATGAATTAAATTAATGGATGGGTGATTATGAATTAAATTAATTAGCAATTTTTAGTTTCTTTTTATTTTGGGTCAGGCCCATTAATCAACCCTAGAGAGTTTGCCTTGTATTTAAGATCTTTTATTGTTTGTTGAGGGAGGCAGAAAATTAATTGAAAAGTTATTGTCTGTATTTTCTTGTTGCTTGTGATGTCTGTGTTAGAACGCTAGATCTAAGAGAATAGTTGTGGAATCCTCCTTATCAATTGGTGCTTTCATCACTTGTATTCATGGCTCCTCCCCCCAAACCACCTAACCCTAGAAATATCATAGAGGAGATTGTTCAAACAGCTCATGTGCATCTAGACAATGCAATGCAAATGGACGAGAGATTTGATAAAACCATTGCAGATTTGGAACTTATTCAAACCCATACGAACAATGTGAAGCAAATATCATACTCTAGGTATGAAAACATCATGGGTATGCTAAACAAACTTGCTTTTCAAAAGGAGCAACAACCAGCTGCCACTAGTCCAGCAGCTACAGCTACCGCCACTGTTCATACAGCAGCAGCATCTCCTTCAGGTATCAGTAATCTTTCACATTCTATTCCCATATCTACAACCCATACCAGCCCCATTCTTACTACCACAACCACTCCCCTACATTCCACTCATTTACACCAGCTCTATACTCCTCTACATTCCACTTCCCTCTCTAACAACCTCCTCCAACCACACTTAACCACTGCTCCTTTTAGACCAAACCCTAACCAAATAATAAGATTTTTTTCTTCACTATACCTCACACAACCAAACACCATTCCATTTACACAAAATTATAATATTCCAATGTTCCAACCTATCCCTTGTCCACAAATTCAACCAAACACACCTCTACCACCTTTCCGAACCTCCAAACTAGAACTTCCCACGTTTGATGGCTCAAACCCTTTAGAATAGCTATTTCAAGCCGACCAATTTTTTGATTTTTATCAATTACCACCTGAAAACAGACTTTCTATGATGTCATTTTATATGAAAGGTGAAGCCTTATGTTGGTTCAAGTAGTTGTATCAAAGTCAATTATTAATTGATTGGCCATCTTTTACTAAGGCATTATAATTACGCTTTGGTCCCTCTACATATGCTAATCACCAAGATGAATTATTTAAATTGAAACAAGTGGGTTTAGTGGTGGAATATCAAGCTGCTTTTGAAAAATTGGGCACTCAAGTAGTTGGTTTATCCCAAGAAGCGATCCTAAATTGTTTCATTTCGGGGTTGGCTCCAGAAATTCAGAATGAAATTACTATTCACAAACCAAATTCTATTTCTCAAGTAATTGGGTTAGCAAAATTGATTGAGTCTAAGATTAAGGATGCAAAACCTAAATACCACAAACCTTTCTCCAACCACATTCACAAACCAATCACAGCCACACACACCGCACCCCAACCAAACCCAGCCCCAAAAAGTCAAGTTACCTCTCAACCCTCTAAACTCCCAATTCAAAAGTTATCTAATGCTCAACTTCAAGAGCGTCGTGCCCAAGGCTTGTGTTTCAATTGTGATGAGAAGTTTATACCAGGTCACCGTTGCACAACTGGAAAATTCCTCTTGCTGATAGAGGATGAGGAGACTCAAATTGTGAATGAATCCTTAGACACTTTGGAAGCCAGCACCACTTCATCAGAAGTTGATGACACATACTTCCAGCTATCTCCCCAAGCTGCTATTGGCCATTTTTCACCCAAGACTCTCAAATTCACCAGGTTGCTGAATGGATTTACCGTCACAGTTCTAATTGACACCGGCAACACCCATAATATCTTACAACCCCGCATTACCCAACACCTCAAAATCCCAACCAAACCCATTCCCAATTTTTCCGTAATGGTGGGTAACAGATCCAAATTATCTTGTTCAGGCCTTTGTCCTCAAGTCCATATCACTCTACAAAACAAACTTTTCCATATCCCCTTCCATTTGTTACCTATCGAAGGAGTCGATGTTGTGTTATGTATGGAATGGTTGAGAACCCTTGGCCCTATCATGGCTGATTTCTCAATTCCAAAAATATCTTTCACTTATAAAGATAATGCCATCACCATCACCGGTGACCCCAAATCTTTACCCACCCACTCCTCATACAACCAAATATGCCACCTTTTACACACTGATTCCATCGCTTCCATTCACCTCTTACTTTACCAACCCTCAAATGAAACCCCAACAAACCCACCTAAAACCAATCCTAACCCTCTTGACTCTCTACCAACATCACTTCCCACTCAAATCAAATCCATATTACAAACCCATTCAGCTATCTTTCAACTTCCCCATGGTTTACCTCCATAACGTTTTCATGACCACCACATCCCAATTATCCCTAACACTGCCCCAATTAACGTCAAGCCATACTGATACCCTCATTCCCAAAAAGAAGCCATGACCACCTTAATCCAGGATATGCTTCAAGAAGGTATCATTAAACCCAGTAATAACCCATATTCCTCACCCGTGCTCTTAGTGCGAAAAAAAGATGGCTCTTGGCGATTTGTGTTGACTATCGAGCACTAAATGCTGTCACAGTCTGCGACCGTTTTCCCATACTAATAATTGATGAACTCTTTGATGAGTTAAATTCTGCAACTATTTTTTCTAAGATTGACCTACGATCTAGTTATCACCAAATCCGGGTATCTGCAAACGACACACACAAAACTTCATTCCGAACATTTGATGGACACTACGAGTTTTTAGTTATGCCATTCGGCCTTACTAATGCTCCTAGTTCTTTTCAAGCGGCTATGAATGATTTGTTAAGGCCATACCTACGTTGGTTTGTGCTTGTTTTCTTTGATGATATTCTCATTTACAGCTCTTGCATTTCTGAACATACACATCATTTGAAGTTGATTTTAGAGTTACTTTTATCTAACCAATTTTATGCCAAATTATCCAAGTGTGTTTTTGTTGTCTCTTCTATTGATTACTTAGGTCATATTATTTCAAGTGATGGTGTAACCCTAGATCCGGCAAAAATTCAAGCAATCATCGATTGGCCGAGACCACGTTCTCTCACGACACTCAGGGGATTTTTAGGTCTCACCGGCTTTTCTCGTCGATTTGTTCAACATTATGCCACTCTCGCCGCTCCTCTCACCGATTTATTGAGTTCCACTAAATTACATTGGAGTACATCAGCAGAAACTGCATTTACAACATTAAAAACAAAAAATGACAGAAACTCCTGTTTTGCGCCTTCCAGATTTTTCCCAAGTCTTTGTGCTCGAGACAAATGCTTCAGTGGTTGCGATTGGTGCAGTCTTATCTCAGCAAGGTCACCCTTTGGCATTTTTCAGCAAGAAATTGTGTAACAGGCTCCGAGCTTCCTCTGTGTATGTTAGGGAGATGTACGCCATTACCGAATCTGTAAAAAAATGGCGTCAGTACTTGATTGGGAGGCATTTTCATATCTACACCGATCAGAAAAAGTTTGAAAAACCTTCTGGTCCAAACCATTCAAACCCCAAAGCAACAGAAATGGGCGGCTAAACTACAAGGGTTTCATTTTTATATTTTTTACAAACCTGGTATATCAAACCAAGTTGCAGATGCTTTAAGTCCTATACAAGATAAGGATGCAGTTGTTTTCTTCTCACTCTTTTCACCTGTCCCTCTTCTCATCTCCCAGCTCCAGAAGTTCTACAAAACAAAAGAACAGGGTCGGACCCTCATGCAAAAAATTGTATCAGATCCAAATTCTCAACCTCTTTTTCAAGTAAAAGACGATCTCCTGTACTACAAAAGCAAGCTTTACATACTTCCTGTTGATGACTTGCGTCAGCAAATCCTGAAGGAATTCCACTCTACACCTGTTGCTGGTCACTCGGGTTTTCAGCCTACCTTGGCTCGTCTGTCATCCTCCTTTATGTGGCCAGGAATCTACACAGATACAAAGAACTTTGTTTAAAGATGTTGTGTGTGTCAGGAAAATAAGTATTTAACAAAGAAGAAACAAGGTCTCCTTCAACCTTTACCAATTCTTAACCAAGTATGGGAAGACTTAAGCATGGACTTTATTATACATTTATTTGTTTCGTTCAGACACATAATGATCTGGGTGATTTGCGATAGACTATCAAAGTTTTGTCACTTCATTGTGCTTCCCACCAATTTTTCTGCGAAAGATCCAGCCTTGTGCTTTTCGGTCGAGATTTGTCGCCTACATGGTACACCAAAGTCTATTATCTCGAACCGCGACCCTCTATTCCTCAATACCTTTTGAAGAAAATTATTTTACGCGCAATGAACCACTCTGAAGTATAGCACAGTGTACCACCCTGAAACAGATGGTCAGACAGAGGTTGTCAATCGATGTTTAGAAACTTATCTCAGATGTTTTACAAGAGAACAACCAAAACAGTGGTTTAAATACTTACATTTGGCCGAATTTTGGCACAATACCGCCCTTCAGAGCACGATTGGCATGACTCCTTTTGAAGCCCTCTATGGCCGACCACCACCAGTATTTCCTCAGTACATAAATGGTTCGTCTCCTAGCGTAGAAGTGGATGGGTCCCTGCAAAACAGAAACGACATTCTTCAGACTTTGAAACACAATCTGGACAGAAGCAGAAAACAAATGGTTAACCAAGCTAACAAAAAAAAACATGAGTGTACCTTTGAGGTAGGAGATCTAGTCTTACTCAAGCTTCAATCGTACCGACAAGTCTCGGTCCAGCGCCGCCCATCTCAAAAGCTTTCCAAACGCTTCTTTGGACCTTTCGAAGTTTTGCAATGGATCGGAAAGGTTGCGTATAAACTGAACTTGCCATCATATTCACAAATCCATCCCATTTTTCATGTATCACAACTTAGAGCTTTCAAAGGTTCTGACCCTCATTTGCAACACACACCAATTCAAGAGGCCCTTGATGTTTCTGGTGATACAACTTTGATTTCAAACCAATCAGACGAAAACAAGGTTAATACACCACATGCAAGCTCGAATGATCATGAAAAACACACACATGAACCTTCTGGTTTATCCCAAGCAGTGCATGATTCTAGATTAACAAAAGAAGAATTTGTTACTAAGTTCTTAGATGAGTATGAAACTCAAAGAACTCAAGTGGAACAAAACAACACGGAAGAAGAAGAGACAAATAGAGGAAGTGAAAGCAATGCGGAAGAAGAAGAGAAAAATAGAGGAAGTGAAAGCAACACGGAGAGAGAAGAGAAAAATAGAGGAAGTGAAAAGCAAGTGAAGTTTAAAGACACTTTGAAGAGTGATGGTCCTAGTCTTTTCCCTTCTGACTTGAAGAATCAGAACGGATCTCTCTCTTGGCCTTTCCCACCGTTTGATGATCTCGAGCCCTTCAACTCCTCATCACAACCGTTACTTCCCTCACCCACTTTTCAGCCTACTCTGCCACCTACCCCTACCCCACGTGACATTGTCCCCCACACTCTGTTAGTTTCTCAGTACACGCTTTCCCTTCCCACTCCCCAACGCATGCAAGTTGTTCCCAACACTTTTGTTTCTCCCACTCACATTTCAAAACTGACACACCTTTTTTCAAGTACTCCTGGGCCATCAAATTGGGTCTCCGATTTTCACTCTCTTAAACCCAAAGTTCCGCCCATTCTTGAGGTCAGGAATGTTTTTGGGCCGGATAGTAGTAATAGTAGGCCCACCGGGACCAGAAATAAGCCCAAGTGGATGGGTGATTATGAATTAAATTAATTAGCAATTTTTAGTTTCTTTTTATTTTGGGTCAGGTCCATTAATCAACCCTAGAGGGTTTGTCTTTGTATTTAAGACCTTTTATTGTTTGTTGAGGGAGGCAGAAAATTAATTGAAAAGTTATTGTCTTTATTTTCTTTTTGTTTTGTGATGTCTTTGTTAGAACCCTAGATCTAAGAGAATAGTTGTGGAATCCTCCTTATCACACTCATGTTAATTATGCAAAAAGGGTTGGACATCTTGGGTCCAACGAGTCTACGACTTTGACAAAGCTTGTTAAAGGAGAATATAACTTCAATCATAGAGTCAACTACTTTGTCAATTGCATTACTCAATATAAGAAAAAAACCATACTTTTCTACTTTATGTCACATTCATTGCCTCATCTTTCATTGGGGAGAATTCGAAAAATGACTGTAAAAAAAACACAGATTATGTCCCTCCCATTTAAAGATTCTTTCATTTTGGCCTTCCAGTGGACACAGTCAACAGAATTTGTGACGTGGCACTGCTTTGTTGGTTTTTTTTTTTTGTTTTTTTTATTTTTTACTATGACATGTCAGCTTTGTTGAAATTTTTTATATTTTTTTTGTGCATGCAAGAAGCTCCCTTTACCACTAGGTTGTTATGCATTTTTTGTTTATGGTTTATATTCAGTTATATATATATTAGGTGTCAAGAAATGCTTGTTTTTATATCCAAATTTGACACCTTTAAGCTCTTTTTATTGCTTTAATCAAAAAATGACTTATCTATTAAGAAATTTTTTTTATTTTTTGTGAACATTAGATGTTTTGATGTGTTTGTTAATTTTGTAGTGAAAATATGTCAAAAGGTTGTAGCTCGTTGCGGAAGAAAACTCGAAGAAACGACAAATGCGCGTGTCTGCAAATATTACAAGCTTCGCCCGGCGAGCATGAAGCGAAAGAAGGTTGCTTCGCCCGGCGAAGTAGCAGCGAGAGGAATTATTGTTTTGGAAGTCCGATTCCAGTAGCTAGAGGAGTTGGCTCGCTGGCTAATTCTCCCGGCGAACATGGATTCGCCCGGCGAGGAAGAGGCGAGAGATTTAATTAATTTCAATTCAAGTTCCAGTAGCTCCCAGGTTTGGTTCGCCCAACGAATTTGGATTCGCCCAGCGAAGGATTGTAGCGCCCGACAAAGAGAGATATTTTCATATGGACCAGCTGACACTGTAGCTGTCACGTGGCTTCATTTGTGGGCTTCGCCCGGCGGAAGAAGGCACTCGCCCGACGAATTTGCTTGGGCAGAAAGTAGTATTTAGGTAGTTTTGAAGATATTTTTTGAATTAACAACTTTAGAAAGAATCATTGTAACCTAGAAACATCTTTGGAGCATAAAAACTTCATTTTTTATTATTTTTCTTAGAATCCAAAGCTTTTATGCTTCAATATTTGATCCTTTGAAGATTGATGCAACAAAAGCTTTTTTCTTTACTTGTTGATCAAGCTACCATGAATATGTGTAGCTAAACACATCTTGTGTCAAGATTGGTGGTAGGCAATCCTTTATTTTGTATGTATTGATCTTGATTGTAAGTGTGTGAACTTTGTTGATGATAAATATAGAAGAAAAGCTTTGTTTATATGGTTTATATTTTGTTTTAGTTCATGATCGAGAGATATGTTCTAAGACTTGACCTAAGTTTCAATCCATCAATAATCATGAGGCTAGAGATAGTTTTGAAAGTTGATGTTCATAAATATTGATCTTGAATGTTATCATATTGATAGTTAGAGTGAGAGATCATCTAAGGATCAATATGGTAAATCCCACAACAAGTGTTAGAGATAAACTTGTTGAGAGGATATGTGGTTATATTCATCGTTAACAAGTTCACATCCTTTATCGAGTAAATACGTACGAAACGGATTGTCGGACCCTAATCTTGGCATGTTTTACCAAATCTTTAAAACCAATTTCTTTACCGTTGATTACTAAATTCTTATGCAAAAGATCCGATACGAAATACCAAACTCTTTGTTACTTTAAAAGTTTAAAATGTTTTCGACTATAGAACGGCGGCAATACACATACAATCCCTGTGGAGACGATAAAACACCCATGAAATACTTTTCAACAAAATGGCGTTGTTGCATGGGATTGTTGTTTGTTATTGCAAGCATTGAAATAGTTGTTAAGTTTTAAGCTTGTTTAACTTTTTCTTGTGCTTGTTAATTTGTTTGGCTAAGTGTGCAGACTCTATTTATGCGAGGGAAGTTACCCGCAGACCAACTTCTTTTTAATCCTGAGATTGAAAGAACTGCGCGTAAGTTAAATAGCAAAACAAGGCGGAGAAGGCAACTTGCTAAGGAACGACGAGAACGAGGAGAAAGTTCAACTTCGACACCAATTTCACAGTTACCGCCAACCATGGCTGCTCCACCACCACCTGCTTCAACACCTTGTGCAAATAGTCCAAGGCACACAACTCAGTTCTCACGCAATGCCCATAATGGTCGGCACTCTGAAATGAAGACGGGTATCCTCGCTCTTTTATACTAGAATCCATTCACAGGTATGGATCATGAGGATCCCTTTACTTACTTGACCAAATTCTATGAGATTGCGGGAGCGACTGGAGCCCCTGAAGCAGAAGAAGGGTCTTTGTTTAAGAGACTGTTTCCGGATTCCCTACTTGGGAAGGCAAAGGAATGGTAACTTGACCAATCAACTGCTATTATGACTGACTAAAACATGTTAGAAGAGAAGTTCTTGGAACGATTTTTTCCTCACAATCGTTTCATGGAAGCGAAAACGGTGATTGCAGTTTTCTCACAAGGTGGGAATGAGTCTCTCAACGAAGCTTAGGAGAGATTCAAGTCCATGCTTAGAAAATGCAAAGGGCGCGGTTTTGATGAGCTTACGCAAGTTCATATTTTCAGAAATGGTCTTCAAATGGTTCACAAAACATTATTGGATGCTACCGCTGGCGGATCTTTAATGACGAAAAGCGCCGGTGAAGCCATTTCTATCATTGACAAGATGGCATTAAACGACCATCAAGGGAATCATAACCGTGGTCAATCTCAAAAGAAATCGGGAGTGCTAGAGTTGGGGACAAATGATGCAATTCTCGCTCAAAACAAATTGCTATCTCAACAGGTTGAGTTGTTAACGCAACAAATGTCAAAGCTACCTCAACAGATTAAAGAGATGCAAGATTTACCGAACAAGAATGTGCAAGTTTCTGTTTGTGAGCTTTGTAAAGGCGATCATCCAACCGGCTGTTATCCTCCATGTTCTCCGGTTGATGAAGAAGCAAATTACATGAATAATCAAAATCAACAACAAGGTTATCAAAGGCAACAACAACCTTATCAAAATCAACAAGGGTATCAAAATCAACAACCAAGAGGAAATTATCAAAATCAACAAGGATACCGACAAAATCCGTACCAACCCGCACAACCTCAAGGTGGGAGTTCCAAGCTTGAAGAAACTCTAAACCAATTCATTCAGATGTACATGGCTAATCAAAAGACAAATGAAGCATCAATTAAAGATCTCTAGAATCAAGTGGGACAACTTGCAAAACAAATGGCCGATCAACAATCGGGGCCACCTTTTTCCGCCAATACTCAAAACAACCCAAAGGAGCATTGTAAAGCTATTGTTACTAGAAGTGGGAGAGAGTTGGGAGAAGGAGAAAGAAATGAGAAAAATGTTGATGAAAGAATTGAGAAGGTTGTGGAGGAAGAAAAGGTTGATGATGTTGTAGTTGAAAATAAAGATGAGAAGTTTGTTGAAAAAGATAACCTTGAAAAAGAAAAGATAGAAGAAAAGAAGAGAAAAAGGGGAAGGAGATAGTGAATCCAATTCCTATTCAAACCTTACCTTACCCTCATGTGCCCACCAAGAAGGACAATGAAAGTCATTACACTCGTTTCATGGACATATTCAAACAATTGCAAATCAACATTCCGTTTGCCGAAGCACTTGAACAAATGTCGAAATATGCTAAGTTCATGAAAGATATTCTTACAAAGAAGCGAAGATATTCAGAGCCGGAAATAGTTGTCCTTGATGCAAGTTTTAGTTCTATAATCCAAAGAACTTCACCAAAGAAAGAAGTCGATCCGAGGCGTGTTACTTTGCCGGTAACAATTGGTGATGTCTATGTTGGCAAAGGCTTAATTGATTTGGGCTCAAGCATTAACTTAATTCCATTGTCTATTGTGAAGAGGCTTGGGAACATTGAAATGAAAGCAATTCGGATAACATTATAATTGGCTGACAAATCCACAACTCATCCTCATGGATTGGCTCAAGATGTATTGGTTAAGGTTGATAAATTTTTCTTTCCGGTTGACTTTGTTGTTATTGATATGGAGGAAGACGAAGATGCTTCATTGATTCTTGGACGCCCTTTTATGAAGACCGCTCGAATGATGATTGATGTTGATGATGGTCTTATGAATTTAAGAGTTCAAAATGAAGAAGTGAGCTTTAATCTTTTTGAAGCAATGAAGCATTCCCGTTATAAACCTGATAGTTTTCATATTGATGCAACGGAAGAAGCCATAATGGAAGTCTCAAAGAAAGTTCATATAGTATCTCCCTTGGAAAGAGCTCTTGATGACTCATTTGAAATATTTTCCATTGAAGAAGAAAGGGCCCTTGAAGAGTGTTTGAAGGAACTTGAATCTTTAACAGAGTTACAACCATGGAAAAGTGAAACGGAAGTGTTGAAGAAAGAGGTGAGTGATGATAAGTCTCAACTTGAATTAAAGGTGTTACCTTCTAATTTGAAGTATGTGTTCCTTGATGACGGTTGTAACAAACCGGTTATCATTAGCAACATTTTGACCGACAAAGAGGAAGACTGTTTGATTCAAGTTTTGAAGAAGAATCAACAAGCTATAGGTTGGGTTCTTTCTGATCTAAAGAGGATTAGTCCGGCCTATTACATGCACAATATCTTAATGGAAGAGGACTTCAAGGCGGTAGCTCAACCACAACGCCGTTTGAATCCGATTATAAAGGAAGTGGTGAGAAAGGAAGTTGTTAAGCTATTGGATGCCGGAATGATTTATCCAATATCCGATAGTCCGTGGGTGTGTCCCGTGCAAGTTGTGCCTAAGAAGGGAGAAATGACCGTTATTAGAAATGAGAAAAATGAATTGATTCCGATGAGAACTGTAACGGGTTGGAGAATGTGTATAGATTATAGGAGGCTTAACTACGCTACTAGAAAAGATCATTTTCCACTTTCGTTTATGGATCAAATGCTTGAGAGATTTTCGGGTCAAGAATTGTATTGCTTCTTAGATGGCTATTCCGGTTATAACCAAATCTCAGTTGATCCGAAAGACTATGAGAAGACGGCATCCACTTGTCCCTTTGGATTTTTTGCTTACCGGAAGATGCCTTTTGGCTTGTGCAACGCACCGGCAACATTCCAACGGTGTGTATAAGCCATTTTTTCTGACCTTATTGAGCAAACGATGGAAGTTTTCATGGACGACTTCTCCGTGTTCGGAGCGTCTTTTGATCTATGTTTGAAAAATTTGGAGACCGTTCTTGAACAGTGTGTTGAAACAAACTTGGTGCTAAAGTGGGAGAAGTACAATTTCATGGTAACAAAGGGGGTTGTGCTTGGCCACAAAGTCTCCTCTAAAGGCCTTGAAGTGGATCAAGCTAAAATTGAACTGATCGAGAAGTTGCCACCTCCAACCAATGTCAAAGGAATCCGGAGTTTTCTAGGCCATGTTGGCTTTTATAGGCGGCTCATCAAAGACTTCTCCAAAGTTGCAAGACCTTTGAGTAATCTACTCAACAAATATAAGTCTTTCTTATTTGATGATGAATGTTTTAATGCCTTTCAAATTTTAAAAGAGAAACTCATCACCACACCCATAATCGTTGCTCCAAATTGGACTTTAAATTTTGAATTGATGTGTGATGCTAGCGATTATGCCGTTGGTGTGGTGCTTGGGCAAAGAAAGACCAAAAATTTTCATGTTATACATTACGCGAGTTAAGTTCTAAATGAGGCACAAGTGAATTATGCCACCACAAAAAAAGAATTACTCGCTATTGTGTATGCTCTCGAGAAATTTTGGTCTTATCTGATTGGTTCAAAGGTTGTAGTCTACACTGACCACTCGGCCATTAAATATCTGCTTACCAAGCTGGATTCTAAGAAAAGGCTGATCCGGTGGATCTTTTTGTTACAAGAGTTTGATTTGGAAATCCGTGACAAGAAGGGGTCTGAAAACTTGGTAGCAGATCATTTATCCCGGTTGGTCAATGTAGAGGAACACACCGAGAAAATGAGGTCTGAGAAGAGTTTCCAGATGAAAAACTTTTTTGAGTACAAGTTAGGCCTTGGTTCGCAGATTTTGCTAACCACAAAGCAACCGGATTTATACCGGAGGACCTAACTTGGAATCAAAGACGGAAATTCCTATCGGATGCTAACTTTTATGTTTGGGATAAGCCATACTTGTTTAAATTAGGAGGTGACAATTTGTTGAGGAGGTGTGTCACTCTTGACGAAGCCAAAAGTATCCTTTGGCATTATCACAACTCGCCTTATGGAGGGCATTACAATGGTTTAAGAACGCAACAAAAGTCCTCCAATCGGGCTTTTATTAGCCAACATTGTTTAAAGATGCAAACCTCCTTGCAAAAAGTTGTGGCACATGCCAAAGAAGTGACGGGATTGGAAAAAGAAATGAAATGCCCTTGCAAACAATTTTATAAGTTGAAGTGTTCGGTTGTTGGGGTATTGATTTTGTCGGACCATTCCCACCATCTTTTTCAAACGAGTATATATTGGTTGCGGTTGACTATGTTTCCAAGTGGGTGGAAGCAATTGCGTCACCGAGGGCCGATGGAAAGACGGTGATAATTTTTTTAAAGAAAAACATATTCTCCCATTTTGGCAACCCTCGTGTGTTAATTAGTGACGGAGGTTCGCATTTTTGCAATGCACCGCTCGAAAAGGTCTTAGAGCATTACGGTGTAAAGCATAAGGTTGAACCTCCGTACCACCCGCAAACCAATGGCCAGGCCGAAGTGTCAAATAGAGAGGTAAAAAGGATTTTAGAGAAGGCCGTGTCAAGCTCGCGAAAAAATTGGTCGCAAAAGTTGGATGAGGCTTTGTGGGCGTATCGCACCGCTTACAAAGCTCCAATAGGCTTAACTCCTTTTCAAATAGTTTATGGCAAGACATGTCATTTACCTGTTGAATTGGAGCACAAGGCTCTTTGGGCATTGAAACTGTTAAATTTTGATCCGAGCTTGGCCGGCGAAAAAAGAAAGGTTCAATTACACAAATTGGAAGAAATGAGAAATAATGCGTACCACTCAAGCAAGCTCTATAAAGAGAAAGTGAAAGGATATCATGACAAGAAGGTTTCTCAGAAAGAATTTTGGGTTGGGCATATGGTTCTTTTAATCAATTCCCGTTTGAAACTGTTTCTGGGAAAATTAAAGTCCAAATGGTCTGGACCATTTTTTATCAAGGATGTCAAGCACTATGGTGCCATAGTTATAGAGGACTTGCAAAAGAAGGAAAGTTGGACAGTGAATGGCCAACGGCTGAAAATCTATCTCATAGGAGAAATCGATCGAGAAAATTGCGCAGTGTTTCTGGATGATCATTGAGATCATCTTGGACCGTCGAGCTCAAACGACGTTAAACAAAGCGCTTGTTGGGAGGCACCCCAACATTATAAGTATTTACACTGATTTTATGTTGAAATTATGTTTGCAAGTATATTTGAATGTGTAGTGATGTTGTAGAGTTGGCAGCACTCACCAAAATAGAATTTTTCTGTTTCTGGTGTAGTTCGCCCGGTGAACAGGAAGCTTCGCCAGGCGAAGCTTGTTTTCCTGGCCTTCGCTCCTGCGTGGCTGGGCGAAACAGACTGAGTTGGAAAGTGAAATTTGAGGGACCATTGTGTTTCAGATTGAAAAGAGGGGATAAGTAGAAAAATTAAAAAAAAAAATGGTCCCCACTATAAAAGGGTTTGTGGTCCACTTTGTCTCTTTTCCTCATTTGGTATACTTTTTCTCTCACCACAAACAAACCCTAAGTCTCCCTCTTGCACTCTTTTTCCCTTCCAAATTTCTGTCAACTCTCAATCACTCTAAAGGTTAGTCTTTAATGGTTTGTTTATGTTAAATTTCTTCCTTTTAAGTATTGTAGTAGAAGCATGTAATTAAGGTTTACTTTTGGAAATGTAGATTTAGGAGTAGAAATAGTTAATCTCTTTGCATGTTGCTGTGTTACTTTGTTGTCTTGTGTTATGTATGGGATCTTTGAAGAAGATGTTAGTAAAATACATAACTGTGTTTATTTTCAAGAATCTGTGTCCGCAGGCTTTCGCCCAGCGAGCTTGCAGCGAAGCTTCACTTCTACTTCGCCCGACAAAGCAGCGACGAGACAGCTTTCTCAGTTCTGTTTCGGTTCTACCTGTTCTAACTCATTTTCTTTTCATTTGTTTGTTATTCTAATGTAATTCATGCTATTGTGTTGGGATGTTTTCTTTTGTCTGTCTTGCAGATGGCTCCAAAAACGAAACCCACCTCTGATAAGAAACAAAAAGGAGTTGCAAGTGGATCTGCTGCGCCAGCTGAGTATGATCAGCGTCGTTTTCTGAGTGTTGCGCATGCAGTAAGGATAGCTAGCCTGGAGGGAAGGCAGATCCTTTCGGAATGAAAATTCATCCTTAATCACGAAGGTGATTGCCGTCGGGTTCAGGCTATTTTCGAAAGTAAAAAATAGGGATCTTTGCTCAACCCGGTGGATCGTATCAGTTACAAATTGGCAAGAGAGTTTTATGCAAATGCATTACAGCCGGAGGGAGAACACTTCAGGTTCAAAACCTTTGTGAGGGGAAAAGAAATTTTCTTTAACCGTGATGAAATCAACAATTTATGGGGTAAGCCGTGCACTTTGGGAATTCTGGAAAAAGATGACTTCACCCAGTTACTCAAGAAACCTCTTGACCATGAAAAGATTTCAAGTTCAATTTTAATTCCAGGAAGGAGTGTTGAGTTGAACGATAAGGGTTAGCCTATCAGGTACAACAGAGAGGATATGACTCCGGAGGCTCAGGCTATTTTGCTCTTGCTATCATACAATGTTAGGCCAAGGCTGCATAGGTCCTTTGTGCCTCTCGAGACTGGCTTACTCATGTACTGCATTATGGAGAATCTGGAGGTTGACATTGCTCAAGTTATAGCAAATGAAATGAAAAATTTTGTGGAAAACACAAGGAGGCCTGGTGTGCACTCTGGTGCACCAATCATCTTTCCATGTCTTGTTCAGTCTCTTTGCAACCAAAAGTGGGTCCTTGAACCGAATGTTGTGAATGAAAAGAGGAGAGGGCTCATTGATGATGATTACATAGATAGATATTGCAAAGGGAAGTTGGTTGCGAGTAAGAAAAAGAAAATAGGGGTTGTTGGCGAAAGTTCTCAGGCCCAATCAAATGAGCCAACTGAGCCCATGGATTTCTCTACTTTGGATCCCCAAATGAGGGCTGCTTTCAATTATTCGTGGGACATGGGCGCTTCAATTCACAGGTCTAACAAATTTAACTTTAATTGTATGCAACAGATGTATCAGTATCAGACGAACCCCTTGGAGGTCACCCCATTTCCTTTAAGGGAAGACTTCAACGCTTATGCAAATTTGCCTGGGGATAGGCGTCCATTCTTTTCGGAGGGGACATGTACTGTTGGAGCTGCTGGTGTTGATGATGTTGCGGGAAATGCTGTTGGTGATGATGCTGATGTGGAAATGGGAGATGATTTTGATGAGTTTGGAGGATAGGCTTCAAAGTGAAGGAATTTTTATTGCTTTTGTCATTTAAATTATGTTTTTAATTTCTGTTTTAAAGAAGTGGTTTAGTTGTTTTTCGCTTAGGCGAGAATTTTGATGAATTTTGATGTATGCCTGAAAGGCAAGACACATTTTGGGTGTGAAAACACCAATTTAGTAATGATAATTCTGTTTTGAGTATTTATTTGGCTTGTACAAAGTTTTTGTTTTAGTTTGCCTTTGATTGTGGAAAGTAATTGTTGGCACAAGAAGTTTGAAAAAAATGAAAAGGAGACCTTATTGCCTTTATGCGTGTGGTGATCATAAGCTTCTTTGCATGAGCACAGTCAAGGTGTGAAATTGATTTTGTAGAATCATAATGTGAATGTGAAATTTATACTTTTTGAAAAATTGGTCAATGCAATGTTTTATAAACTCATGTTCATTTTGAATCACAAATTCTAAAGGGATTCAAGTAGTTGTTGTTTTACTCAAGTAGATTATGTTTAATATTGCTTGTTTGTTTTAAAATTGTGGAAACATGGAAATGATCAAGGCAATGTTTGTGCACTTTGAGTATAACCACCATTCCAAAAACACCTCAAGTCACCTTGTGAGTGTGCGCGTATTTGAAACCTCTTTTGAGCCTAAAAGAATTTTTTTCATGAATCATGAACCTGAATTTTAACCCGTTTTGAAGAGCATTTAAGCTAAGTTTATGGCAATGTTGAAGTTGGGGAGAATGGTTTATTTTGAAAAGAGAAAAAGGATTTGGTGATACAATGCATTCTTAGACAAAGAAATAGAAGAAAAAAAAAAGAAGAAAGAAAAAGAGCAAAAGCACAAAAAGAAAAGAAAATCAAAAGAAGAGAATGCATTATGAAAGAAAGAAATAAGGATTGAACAAGATTGAAAAATTTGAAAAAGAAATGCTCTTCATAGTTTTACCCTTTCTTGATTCAACGGTCGTGTACATATGTCCCTTGTTTTTAACCCCGACCAAGTTGCAACCGATAAAAGTCCTTTGTGATCTTTGTTTCCATAGTTTTCATGAATTGTAAGATGATTGTATAAATTATTTTGGATGTGGCACGATTATTTATAAGTGTGTTTTGTCCCATGTAAATAATATTGTGCATAATGTGTGTGAGTATTTAGGTGATTCAATTCGAGCTTGAGGGTACTTGATGATGCATTGTATAATTTTGTGATTAGGATCTGAGTCATATTCATGTTTTGATCCTATGAGTGCTTAGAAGTAGCTTGTGCGTGCAAATTGCCGAGTTTGAACCATGCATGCTATCGGTTGGTTGGGTGTGTGAAAGCTTTTCTTGTGATTTTTGTAAAAATTTCCTTTGATTGAGGGCAAGCAAAGATGCAAGTTGGGGAGAGTTTGTTAGGTGTCAAGAAATGCTTGTTTTTATATCCAAATTTGACACCTTTAAGCTCTTTTTATTGCTTTAATCAGAAAATGACTTATTTATTAAGCAATTCTTGTATTTTTTGTGAACATTAGATGTTTTGATGTGTTTGTTAATTTTGTAGTGAAAATATGTCAAAAGGTTGCAGCTCGTTGTGGAAGAAAACTCGAAGAAACGACAAATGCGCGCGTCTGTAAATATTACAAGCTTCGCCCGGCGAGCATGAAGCGAAGGAAGGTTGCTTCGTCCGGCGAAGCAGTAGCGAGAGGAATTATTGTTTTGGAAGTCCAATTCCAGTAGCTAGAGGAGTTGGCTCGCTGGATAATTCGCCCGACGAACATGGATTCACCCGCGCGAGGAAGAGGCGAGAGATTTAATTAATTTCAATTCAAGTTCCAGTAGCTCCCAGGTTTGGTTTGCTGGGTGATTCGCCCAACGAAGGATTGTAGCGCTCGGCGAAGAGTGATATTTTTATATTGACCAGCTGGCACTGTAGTTGTCACGTGGCTTCATTTGTGGGCTTCGCCCGACGGAAGAAGGCACTCGCTCGGCGAATTTGCCTGGGCAGAATGTAGTATTTAGGTAGTTTTGAAGATATTTTTTGAATTAACAACTTTAGAAAGAATCATTGTAACCTAGAAACATCTTTGGAGCATAAAAACTTCATCTTTTATTATTTTTCTTAGAATCCAAAGCTTTTATGCTTCAATCTTTGATCCTTTGAAGATTGATGCAACAAAAGCTTTGTTTTTTACTTGTTGATCAAGCTACCATAAATGTGTGTAGCTAAACACATCTTGTGTCAAGATTGGTGGTAGGTAATCCTTCATTTTGTATGTATTAATCTTGATTGTAAGTGTGTGAACTTTGTTGATGATAAATATAGAAGAAAATCTTTGTTTATATGGTTTATATTTTGTTTTAGTTCATGATCGAGAGATATGTTCTAAGACTTAACCTAAGTTTCAATCCATCAATAATCATGAGGCTAGAGATAGTTTTGAAAGTTAATGTTCATAAATATTGATCTTGAATGTTATCATATTGATAGTTGGAGTGAGAGATCATTTAAAGATCAATATGGTAAATCCCACAATAAGTGTTAGAGATAAATTTGTTGAGAAGATATGTGGTTATATTCATCGTTAACAAGTTCACATCCTTTATCGAGTAAATACGTACGAAACGGATTGTCGGACCCTAATCTTGGCATATTTTACCAAATATTTAAAACCAATTTCTTTACCGTTGATTACTAAATTCTTATGCAAAAGATCCGATACGAAATACCAAACTCTTTGTTACTTTAAAAGTTTAAAACGTTTTTTACTATAGAACGGCAGCAATACACATACAATCCCTGTGGAGACGATAAAACACCCCCGAAATACTTTTCAACAATATAAAGTAAACTAAATTTAACTGAACTAAACTAAACTAAATTTAAACTAAATTTAGGTGCATGTTGAAATGTTTATGATTTATTTATTTATTTAATATTTAATATTTAATATAAAATAAATTTAGGTGCATATTATAAAATATTAATACTAATATTATAATATGTTAATAATATATTTAAATAAATATATTTTATTAAATAAATATGTTAAATATTAACATATATTTAAATATATTATTAAACAAATATAGTTAATTTTATAATATTTAAATAAATATGTTAATTAAATATTAACATATATTTAAATCTATTATTAAATATATTAATATGTTAATTAACTATGGTTAAATATTAACATATAATTAAAAAATATTTAATTAATAACGTTAAAAAATATTTAATTTATAATGTTAAAAAGTATTTATATTCAATTGAAATTAACTAAAATAAATAAAAAATATTAATTAACATAAAATAAATAAAATTAAATAAAATATTTATTTAAATATATTAAACTGAAACTAAAAATATTAAACTGAAATAAAATATATATTTAAATATATTAGACTGAAATAAAATAAAAAATATTAACATAACATAAAATATATTTAAAAAATATTAAACTGCAATTGAATAATATAAATAAGTAAAATATTTATTTAAATATATTATTAACATATTATGAAATTAACTATATTTGTTTAATAATATATTTAAATATATGTTAATATTTATTTAACATATTTATTTAAATATTATGAAATTAACTATATTTATTTAATAATATATTTAAATATATGTTAATATTTAACATATTAATTTAATTAAATATATTTATTTAAATATAATATTAACATATTATAATATTAATATTAATGTTTTATAATATGTTAATTATTTTGTTTTAATAGGTTAATTATTTCAGCAAAAAATGTTAATATTAATTTATTATAATTTTAGTTAAAATGTTAATATTAATTTAGTTTAGTTTTTTATTAATATTAATTTTGTTAAAATGTTAAAATAATTAGTTTAGTTTATATTAATATTAGTTAAAATGTTAATATTAATTTAGTTTAGTTTATTAAAACGTTAATATTAAATTATAAATAAAATATTAAAATAAAACTTAGTTTATTAAAACGTTTGAAATATTGTAATTTAATAAAATTTAGTTTAGTTTATATCAAATATTAAATATTAAATAAATAAACAAATCATAAACATTTCAGCATGCACCTAAATTTAGTTTAGTTTAGTTCAGTTAAATTTTGTTTAGTTTATATTTAATTGATATAAACCATAAACAAAAAATGCATAATAGGTTAGTGGTAAAGAGAACTTCTTGCTTGCACCAAGACATGGGTTCAATACTTGTTGTGAGCATTTTTTATCTTTTAACATTTCAACATAAATAAAATAATAATAAAAAGGTCACGCGTATATTTAAAATAAAAATAAAAATATAAAAAATTTCAACAAAGCTGACACGTCATATTAAAAAAAATAAAAAATAAAAAAAGCCAACAAATCAGCGTCAGGTCACAGATTCTGCTGACTCTGTCCACTGAAAGGCCAAAATGAAAGAATCTTTAAATGGCAGGGACGGAATATGTGTTTTTTTACAGGGTCCTTTTTCGAATTCGCCCCAAATGGCAGGGCTAAAATGTGTGTTAACCCTTTTAACTTTAAGTGTTATGACTTAGTCTTAGTTGGACTACATTTGTTGTTATACTATTTGCCCATATTTAATTATCTTCAATCGGAGATGATGATTGTTCTAGCCAAAATTGGTTAGATACACCAAAAGTGTTAATTCCCCTTATCCTGGATAAGAAGAGCTACATTGTCTATATTATGAGGGATATTTGGGGATATGAGAGCTATACTTGTGTTGTGTATTGTCTCAAGATGATTGTGTCTTGCTTAACCCTCATGTGGGAGCCCCTTTTATAGTCTTCCATTAAGATATGCCATTAAGAGAAGTCTCTTGGCCTTCTGACGTTACATGGTCATCATTACTGTAATCCCTCTTCATGAATGTAGGCTTTGAAGCTCTGGTAACGTCCGCATTGATGCGCTGTCACCGTTACAACTGTTGGTATGTCGGTTGAGCTCATGTTCGACGTAAGTACCGGGTTGGTGGGGTCTGTACTCGACTTTGTAAGAGCTCGGCTGATGGGAGTCAGGTTATGTGACTGGTCCGGGTTATAGAAGATACTTATCTAGCTCTCTGTATTGCTTGACCCTTCTTGGTATCGTAGTCTAGTTCATACTTAATCTTGGCCGACTACACAACTCGGCTTCAAATATATTTGGTATGTACATAAGCCCCCTGAGTACTATATCCATTTACAAGGGTATAATACTCGGTAGTAACATGAGCCCGAATATATTTGATAGGTGTCGTGCTATAGGTCGGTTTTTCTTCTCAGGTTCTTACGTGTCATGAATTCCTTGGAGGGTCGTGTCCTTTCATTTTCTCCAGTGTAATGATGAATGTTAATGGCTACTCCCTAGCTATCCTTGGGTGCCGAGTTCTTTAAAAGCCTTTCTTTCCTCTCTCCCTTTTCTCATTTCGGCTCTGCATCATCTTCTTTAATGATTAAACTCCTATTTCAATTTCTAGCTTCTCGTTACTCACAGGTATTTCCTTATCTTTCTTGATTTATCTTATTCTTCTACTCGTTTTTTAGAAAGAATGATCGTCTTTGGGGAACGAGGCGATGAGGATAGTGGTAATGTCGTTCGTATGAGTGTCATGGAGAGAAAAGAGTCGTGGGAGCAATGCATGCGGGAAATGGAAGACGCTTTAGGACCAGAAGAGTATAGACGGGTTATAAATGAAGTTTATGGTGATATTCTCACTTCTAAAAGTGATTTTGACCCTGACTCATCTTCCTCAGGTTTTGTAGAGACTTCGATGACGACGCTGCTCCCTTTGATCTCGAAGTCATGAACTATAAGAATAACGTCTTTGATGATATAGAAATCGCAAAACTTCGATCCAAAAAGGAAATATCTTCAACAGGGTCCGAGGATGATGTTGTCTTGGAATCATGTATTCCCGGAGAACGAGTTTGTATACTCTGTCTTAAAGGTGTCAAGGAAGATTTTTTTCTATTTTTATGTTGGGGTTTTAGACGACTTCAACATCCAGATACCCCTTTTTCCTATTTTGAAGCGGATGTTTTACAAACCGTGAACATAGCCCCTTCTCAACTTCGCCCAAATAGTTGGGGTTTTATAAAGGCCTTTGAGAGAGTTTGTGAGGTTTTAAACATCACCCCCACCATTGGCCTATTTTTCTCTTTCTTTGAGGTTAAGGGTGTTGATAACTGTAGTTGGGTACAAATCAGCGGGATTCCTGGCCGGAGTTTTCTCCAGGCATACACCTCTAACTATAAGAATTATAAGAACCGATTCTTAAGGGTAAAGAGTGGGCCAAGGTGTCCACAAGTATTGTATGCTTTAGACGGTCAGCCTCACTTCCCTTTTTATTGGGTTGAAAATCCATTATCGATCACTGGCTTCAGCTTTGATAAGTTAAGTGACCTGGAAACCCAATCTCTAATAGTTCTCGACTCCTTCCGTATAATGAAGGCCAAAGAATTGTTATCTCTAAGCGACGAACAAATACTCGCCTTTTTGGGTAACTGTTTATATTTATTTTCATCATTCCCAATTACTCTTTTTCCTGACGTTCGTATATATGTTTGTAGATACGATGACGAACCTATCCCTAGCTGAACAAAAGAAGTTATTGCAGGAAGCTCGAGCTGCCCGGAAGGGAGCCGGGAACTCTATATTGCCGAAGTCAAACCCGAGCGGGTTAGAAGTCCGTCAACCAAAGCGAATAAGGAGTACAAATACTAAGGCTCCTTCGAGTAAGGGTGACATTCAACCCAATGCTCCTCTGACGCAGGAAGAGGTTTCACAGGGTGCTCTGAAGAAGCTGAAAACCTTAATGGATGATGAAGTCTGCCAAGATAATATGGAGATTACTTCTCTTATGAGATTCCTCGGGGAAACTTCTGTGTCAGGGGAGTTTAAATTTTGGTCCAACGACTTTGATGGACTTAGATTTCTGTATGACCATCTTAACGTCGCCGAGGACGTTAACAAAGTGAAATCCATTAGTAAGCAGAAGATCACCCAGAATATAAGCTCTTATCTTGAGGTGCGTCGTCCTTACTCGCGGGTTGTTTGAATCCAGCGATGATTTTGAGAAGACAAAGCTGAAACTAAAAGAAGAGATTACCCAACTACAAGAAGCTTATAGGACTCAATCAGATAAGCTTTCTAGCTTGGAAAAAGAACTAGCTGATGAGAGGAAAAACAAGGAGGCCCTTGAATCCGAGCATAAACTGACTTTATCAAAGGTTGCTGAGAAGTTGAAGCAAATCAAGGCTTCTCATCAAGAACTTTTGACTTCCAATACCAATCTTTCTGAGTCCCTTAAGAAGGCTCAGATTGAAGTTATCTCTGCTGGTGACGAGGCTTTCGACAGGGCCAAAGACCAAGTTTTATGCCTCCATCCTGGGCTGGATCTATCCGAGGTGTATTACTTCAAGGTGGTGCAGGATGGATGCCTTGTAGAAACGGATGAGAACTTGGAGAAATCTTCTACTCCTGTCAATAATGACGAGGATGAGAACCCAGATGACGCTGGCGCGAATGGCATGACGCTGGCGCGAATGGCACCTCAGCCGCTGATTAATTTTGAAGTTTTTCCTTGTTTTGATTAGACATCCTTTTGGATATGCTTTTGATGAATTTTCTATTTTTGTAAGGGAGTGTGGTGTTATCCCCCCTTTTTTCTTATGACTTTTCGGCCTTCGGGCCTTGTAATGCACAATACTTGGCCCTTATGTGGCTTTTCTTAATGTCGTTTCTGTTTATCATCATTATAATTCCTTTGCAAAATAATCATGTGCGTATATCCAACCCCTCGGGCACTAAGTTAGAATAACTTAAGGTGTCCGATTATAAAGTGTCGGATATTATTTTGCCACATTTCTTTTCTTAGTTTGATTTCTAAGGCTTCTTGGATAGCTCGTTACTCGGCTATCTATTAAAAAAACCTGGCTATATAGCTCTGACACTTTAGAAAGTCTAGAAATCTTATAGTCTTAGGTGCCGATTACGATATTAACTTAGGTGTCCTTTTGTCAGAAACTTGCTCCCAGTTCTTTATAAGCCTTTGGCAGTTGGTCATGAATGATTTTGATACCCATGAGCCCCAAGTTTCTTTTGGTGTGTTTAAGCCTAGATGTTTCATCATTTTCATAATTGATTATCCGGCCTGTGTGCATGAAACGAGTAAACACATTTATAAGTGTTTGTTCAACCCGTGTACGCGGAACAAGTCAACACGTTTATGGGCGACCTATGTACGCGGAGCAAGTCAACACGTTTATTGGAGTTTAATCAACCTTTGTACGCGGAGCATTTATGGGCGACCTATGTACGCGGAGCAAGTCAACACGTTTATAGGAGTTTAATCAACCCTTGTATGCGGAACGTTTATAGGCGACCTATGTACGCGGATCAAGTCAACACATTTATAGGAGTTTAATCAACCCTTGTACACGAAGCATTTATGGGTGACCTATGTACGCGGAGCAAGTCAACACGTTTATAGGAGTTTAATCAACCCTTATACGCGGAGCATTTATGGGCGACCTATGTACATGGAGCAAGTCAACACATTTATAGGAGTTTAATCAACCCTAGTACGCGGAGCGTTTATGGGTGACCTATGTACATGGAGCAAGTCAACACGTTTATAGGAGTTTTCCGAGTTATAACTCACCATCTTCAGCCGAATACCTATAAACAAGACATAAAAAAAATTTCAGTCCAGGTGCCTCGTTAAAAACCTTTGCCCTTGCAAGGGAAAAGAGTGCAACCCGGATCCTTTATTCATTATTTAATTACATAATATTTAGCTGAAATATAGCCTAAGATTGGATACATTCCATGTCCTAGGTATTTCTACTCCCTCTAATGTTTCTAGCTTGTAGGCTCCGTTGTTTAGTTTTCGAAGTACCCTGAATGGGCCTTCCCAATTAGGGGCAAGTTTTCCCTTGTTTTTTGGGTCTGTGATTTTCTTTAAGACCAGGTCGCCTTCCTGGAACTCCCTCTGCCAGACTTTCAGGTTGTATCTTCTTGCCAATCTCTGTTTTGCAGCGACTTCTTTGACCCGTGCTGTCTCTCTAACCTCATCTATCTGATCAGCCGAGATGTTCAAGTTATCCATGTTGGCGACTTCATCAAAGTGTTCACGCCTCAAAGTCGGAGTGTTGATTTCCACCGGTATCATTGCATCATCTCCATACACCATCCTGAAGAGTGTCTCTTGAGTAGTAGAATGTGGTGTTGTATGGTATGACCACGAGATCTCGGGTAGGTACTCAGCCCACATTCTTTTTGCCTCCTCCAGCTTCTTTTTTATTCCTCCTAGGATAACCTTGTCTGTAGCTTCTGTTTGGCCATTGGTTTGGGGGTGTTGTCGTACCTCGAAAAAATACGATCTTCGCGATGCGCAAGACTAGGTCTTGCACGATCACGGATGGACTTATGAGAGTCGCCACCGAACTTTATTTATTCCCACAAGAGGAAAGGGAAAATATCGATAAAACCCACAGGGAAAAGGATATGGTATGGTTATCACAACCATGTTGGATTCGGAAGTCGGTTATATAAGGAGAAGGTGCAAGAACTCCCTACATCCATCGTACTCGATGGGAACCGTCTAAGTTATCTAGGCATGAAGGGTGTTTGTTTTCTATTGCTTGCTAAGGGAAAAAGGATGAATACTTGAAGAAAAATGATAGTTTTTTATTATTGAGTTCGTCTGAGTTTTCAACTCAGTGCCTACGTATCCCAGAGGGAATCAGAACTTCGTAGTTCGTGTTGAAAGTGTTTTTGTTTGTTGTGTGTTTTTTATGGACGATGCTATGAAGCATGTCCTTTTTTAAAAGTTTTAAATTGAAAAGCCAAGTGGCAAAAAGGTTTGAAATTTGTGAGGTATTTTTTAGATTTTTTTGAAGAGAGGTTAGATATAATTAGAGTATTTTTTGATATATTTTTTTTAGAAAAAGAGATTTTAATTTTAAGAAGGGAAATCTATCCTACCTCTAAGATCCTAAGGTTAGATTACGGGGGGACTAACCTAATGTTATCATGCAACAAAGGACTCTAATGACTACGGTCGATGGCGATCATAAATGACCGACTTACAAGGTATGAAAATGGCCCGATAGGAATCAAGAACTTATTATTAAAAATATAGATTTTAGAGTTTATACACGCGGGAAAGAGATTATATACATCATGAGAATACAAGAGAACGAATATTAATTCTAAATCGATAGGAACATTTAATTAATTAATCAGTAATATCACTCACTAAAAACTTAAAGTAAATTGATGATTGTATTTAATTTGTTCTTGATTAAATAAAATTAATTTCTAAAATTAAATATTTGTGAACAAACTAAGAGAAACCATTTTTATTTTGGATTATTTAAAAAAGGTTAAATCATAATATCTAAATATCTATTCTATATTAAAATAAGGCTTAAATAGTGTTTTTCCTATTGTATAAAAAGGCAAAAATGTAAATTTTGGTCCAAATAGGACTTGAACCCATGACCTTTGCTTCCAAAGCATACTTCTTAACCACTAGACCATTTAACTCACTTGTGTTTTCATTTGCAACAAATTTATATATTACATAAATCCAATATTTACTATTTAATACTTATATTTAAAATATAAACTATTTTATAAATTAGTATAAATAATTAGTTTATTAAATATTTCATTTATTTAATATTCCAAATATTAAATATTTCAATTATTAATTATCATAATTATTTATTATTTAGTATCAAAATTATTTACTATTAACTAATAATACAATATTATTTACTAATAATTATTTATTATTTATTATCGTAATTATTTATTATTTATTATCGTAACTAATTATTATTTATTATTTAAATAACTAAATAATTTTAATATTAATAATCATAATTATTTAATATCTCATTTATTTAATTTACTGTAATTAATATTATAATTATTTAATAAATTAAACTATTATTAATAATTTACTGTAATTAATTAATACTCTAATTATTTAATAAATTAAACTAAATAAATTTACTGTAATTATTTAGTAAATTATTTATTATTAGTTATTAATAATTAGTTACAGTAAATTATTTGGTTATTTAATAGTTTAATTTACTAAATACAGTAAATTTAAATTACTAAATACAGTAAATTTTTAATAGTTTAATTTAATATATTTATAATTTACTATATTTGGTAAATAATTTACTGTATTTATTATTTAATAATTTACTGTATTTATTATTTAGTAAATAATTTACTGTATTTATTATTTAATAATTATTTATTATTAGTAATAATAAATACAGTAAATTATTACTGTAGTTAATAATAATTATTAGTTACAGTAAATTATTTAGTTATTTAATAGTTTAATTTACTAAATAATTACAGTAAATTTATTTAGTTTAATTTATTAAATAATTAGAGTATTAATTAATTACAGTAAATTATTAATAATAATTTAATTTATTAAATAATTATAATATTAATTACAGTAAATTAAATAAATGAGATATTAAATAATTATGATTATTAATATTAAAATTATTTAGTTATTTAAATAATAAATAATTATTAGTTACTATAATAAATAATAAATAATTATGATAATAAATAATAAATAATTATTAGTAAATAATATTGTATTATTAGTTAATAGTAAATAATTATGATACTAAATAATAAATAATTATGATAATTAATAATTGAAATTTTAAATATTTGGAATATTAAATTAATGAAATATTTAATAAACTAATTATTTATACTAATTTAAAAAATAATTTATATTTATATTAATAAGTATTAAATATTAAATTATATAAAATAATTTATACTAACTGTATTAAATAATTTATATTAACTATATTAAATAATTTATACTAATTATATTAAATAATTTATACTAATAGTATATATAAATATTTATATTAAATAATTTTTATTAATATTAATAAGTATTAAATATTAAACTCTATAAAATAATTTATATTATCAGTATAAAATAATTTATACTAATTGTATTAAATAAGTGCAGTATTTTAAATATAAGTATTAAATAGTAAATATTGGATTTATGTAATATATAAATTTGTTGCAAATAAAAACACAAGTGAGTTAAATGGTCTAGTGGCTAAGAAGTTTTTGCCTTCTTAAACAATAGGGACCAAAATCAAAACAGCTTATGTGGAATTATTTGGGATTAAAATAAATGAAAAATGATAAAAAAAAAACACTTGTCACGTCAGCGACGTTAGCCACATCATCATTTTTGTAACGGAAGTTTAACGTCAGGGACTAATCGCAAAAAGAAATCAAATGTTAAGGACTTGGACCGAAAAAAAAAATTCAGGGACCAAAACCAAAAACTCGTCAACTTACAGGGACGAAAATACTATTTAAGCCTAAAAATAATTATCCTACTTTATTAAAAGTATTTTTTTATTTTTTCTTTTTATTAAATAAAATGCCTTTTTTGATTTTACTATATATTAATAGAAATTAAAATAACAAGATAGAAATCAATAGTTAGAAAGAATAAGAAGAGAGGACTAAAAGAAAATAAATAAAAAACACTTTTAATAAAAAGGCAATTTGATGTATATGTGTGTGAGGTTTATGAATATGTACAAAGGGTAATATAGTAGCATTAGAACAATTTTCGCAAACAAAATACAATGAATAAATCTTTTTAAAAGTGAACCATCAGCTAAGTATCATCATCTGGCTCAAACAGCACACCAAAAAAATGATAAAATTGAAAATCAACAAAGGGGGCCTCATATTGAAATCATCGGCCAAAGAAAAGAAAGAACCAATAGTTTTGAAAATAAGTTTTGAAAAAAGAATTGCAAAGTGATTTTGTGAATGAAGTGTGCAAAAGTTGAAAGCTGTGAAATTTGTGGACTGTGCGAATTATTGATGTTGTGTGTATGCTGCTCTGTATATAAGCTCAGAAATTTGAACTTTAATGTTCATCTTGAATGCAAGAATCTGACATGTTTGTATGTTGTTTTGGAAAGAAATAAAACTTTGTCTTGAACATGATTTTATGATGATTGAATTTCAAGAAAACATGTTTGTGGTTTGTTTTGAAAAGAATTCAAATCTGTCTGGGACATGTTTGGAGCATGTTTTGTGATTTTGAGAACATTCTTCTTTCAATCAAACATGTCTGAATTATGTTTAAGACTTGTTTTGGAATGAATCTTGAATTGGTCTTGAGATTTTTTGTATATTTTTTTTTTGTTTATTTATTTATTTAATGCATAAAATAAATATTTAAAAATAAAAAATTAATTTTTTAAAACACCCTAAATAAAAAACGAAAATAATAATTAAATAATAGAAAAATGATCTTTTTACCCTTTTTTAATGAAAACACACAAAAAGGAAAATAAATACAAAAAGTAATGCAATGGGACTTGAACCCGCGACCTTATGATTAAACCTCTCACACATACCTTCTTACCAATTGTGTTATCTCATTTATTTGAAATAAAAGTCACTCGAAAGCATATGAAAGGTGGACAAAATTGGGGTATGACAGATGCTCTTATTTAATTAACTTGAACCAGAAGGTATGAATGACACTGGTCTTCGTACATTTCATGTGGAAGATAATTAAATACATAAAGACCCCAAGTTTTGTCCTAAAAGGTGGACATGAAATGCAGAGATGAAATGTAGAAAGAGAAAGTAGTGAAAATGCAATGAAATAAAGGAAGAACAAGTTTATTGGCAAAGCTCTGCAGTGGAAAAGCTCATAGGAGACTTTTTAGGGTAACCTCTACTTGGGGAGCAACTAAAGCGAAGATGATGGGGATTATCATTATCAACTGCATGGTTGAAGAATGAATTGCTGGGGGGATAGAAATCCCATGAGAAGGTGTGAAATATCAACTCCTTTCAGAGTAATATAGTCGACTTTGAAGGAGGTCCGAGATGCTTGCTGATCGATCTCGGATCCCATTATGATACGTCATTCCACTTTGGGTGGAAATGATATGCATTGCATGATGCATTAAGTTACTTATGAGGATGCAAATGTTGTGAATTCTTACACATGTATGAATGCACATGATTTTGTTATGTTGATGATTGCCATGACTATGTTTGATGACTGTCTTATTTTGGGTAAAAATGTTATGCATGTCATGTATGTGAGAATGCAAATGATGGAGTATGCTTGGAATAGGTCTCCCTTTAAGGGTGAGACCCTTTTGAATATCATTGGAGATTGGATTTAGAATTAGGGGTGGCAAAACGGGCCGCCCGCCCCGCCCCTCCTTAAGCTCGCCAAAAAAAGCGGGGTGGGCAAGCCCGCCTAGTGGAAACAAGCTTAAAAATCTAGCTCGCCCCGCCGTGGAGGCGGGTTGGCGGGCGGCGGGCTTGCCAGCCAACTTTTTTATTTATTTATTTTTCATTGTTTTAATAGATTAATAGGCTTGTTTTTACATTTTAAATAGTTTTTTCACTTATTTTTTAGAATAATTTTTACAAAGCATCTTTTTAACAAGTTTTACTTCAAAAAGTATTGCATATATTATCAAATAAATTTACAAAATAAAACTATCAAGAATTGGAATTACTAGAATTAACTAAAAATGGCGGGTTTAAGGTGGGACAAGTTGAACGAATAGGTGCGGCGGGTTTTGGCGGGGCGGACTTTGGTGGGCGGCAGGCCCAAAATCCCAACCCAACCTGCCATTTTTTGGCAGGTGCGCGGGGCGGCCCGGCGGGCCACGACCCGTTTTGCCACCCCTATTTAGAAATTTCCAAGTGAAATTGGACTTTAGGTTTTATGAAGGTGCCAACAAGGGTGGACTTTCGGGTAGTTTCCAATAAAAATTGGAGTTTTAAGTTATGAAGGTGCCAACAAGGGTAGACTTTTAAGTAGTTGCCAATGAAAATTGGACTTTTGAGAGGTGCCACAAGGGTGGACTTTTGAGAGGTGCCAACAAGGGTGGACTTTTGAGTAGTTGTCAATAAAAATTGTACTTTTGAGAGGTACCAACAAGGGTGGACTTTTGAGGTGTGCCAAACGAGGTTTGACTTTTAAGGGTGAACTTCCAGACGAAAACTGGATTGGAAGGGTAGATTATTAGATAAGAACTGGTGAGAAAAAGTATTTGCCAGACGGGAAGTTGGACTTTTAAAAGGTTTGCCAGACGGGAACTTGGACTTTTATAAGGTTTTACCAGACGAGAACTGGACTTTGAAACGATTTTCCAGACGAGAACTGGACCTTAAAATGATTTGCCAAACGAGAACTGGACTTTAAAATGATTTTCCAGACGAGAACTGGACTTTAAAATGATTTTCCAGATGAGAACTGGACCTTAAAAGATTTTCCAGACGAGAATTGGACCTTAAAATGATTTGCCAGACGAGAACTGGACCTTAAAATGATTTTCCAGACGAGAACTAGACTTTAAAATAATTTGCCAGACGAGAACTGGACCTTAAAGGATTTGTCAGACGAGAACTGGACCTTAAAGGATTTTCCAGATGAGAACTGGACCTTAAAATGATTTGCCAGACGGGAACTGGACCTTAAAATGATTTGCCATACGAGAACTGGACTTTAAAATGATTTGCCAGACGGGAACTGGACCTAAAAATGATTTTCCAGACGAGAACTGGACTTTAAAATGATTTTCCAGACGAGAACTGGACTTTAAAATGATTTGCCAGACGAGAACTGGACCTTAAAGGATTTTCCAGACGAGAACTGAACTTTAAATTGTCAAGCTAAGTTGGACTTTGGTGTCAAATCTTGCGTTACAAGGCTTTGATGTCCGGTTTATGTTGGAGGGTTAGGCTCGATGATTGACATGATATGCGTGGCTCTATGATTGAGTGAAGCGACATGACTAATGCATGTGAATGATCTATGCAATGATATGAAAGTTTCCAAAAATGCCCCAACAGAGGGTAATGGATAAAAGATTCCTTTTGTAGCAAGGCTTCTTGTCAGAAGGTAAAAGTTATTTGGTGGGGTGATAGCATGATCCCCCGACACTCGTTTTGAACTCAAAGGTTGTCGACAGAGTTTGCTTGAATTGCTTGAAAACACGGAGAGGTATTGCCCCTCTGTGGCTCATCCTGCCCTAGTCTAGGTCTTTGAAGAATTTTTCTTGAATGGAAATTGGAAGCAACTGTACCATGAGATGATCTCGAGATGGCTTGCTCCAGAATTTCAAGTCATCAAAGGATTAGTCCTTGAAAGGAAGTTGGAAACAATTATACCATGAGATGATCTCGAGATGGCTTGCCCTAGAATTCCAAGTTGTGAAAGGGTTTGTCCTTGAAAGGAAGTTGGAAACAGTTGTACCATGAGATGAACTCGAGATGGTTTGCCCCAGAGCTTTGAGAAAGGAAGTTAGAAATAGTTGTACCATGAGATGATCTCGAGATGGTTTGCCCCAGAACTTCAAGTCATGAAAGGATTTTTCCTTGAAAGGATGACTCTTGGAGTGATTGGCCTCGATGTACTCTTTAGGTAGCCTTCCCTAGAATGAGCGTTGAAGAGACTTAACTTATGCTGACTGAGTATTGGAGGGATTCACCCTTAATAAAAAGGAACCTCTGGATTCCTGCCCCTTGGCAGGTAGAGTCTTGAGATGATGCTCTTTTAATCAACCTAAATGATTTGTCCCATAATCAACTGATGCTTGGGGACTTGCTCTGGATTAACTGATCCCATAATCATCGGATGTCAATGCCTCTTATCCATGAGGTGATCTTGACTCTGACCGAGTTTGATAAATGATCAAGTCCTCTTTGATTACTCCTTTGTTGAATTTCCTTAATGTCAAGTGCTGACTTTCAATTAAAACTGTTTATTCACAAATGGTAATTTTAATGTGATGCTCATGCAAGTTTTGAAAAAAAATTAGTCATTATTGGAATGGTTTAATAGTGTGTGACGGATGGACCATTAGTCCAAATGTAGTGCTGATTTAGCTAGTGTGTGAAATATACAACAAGAAGAAGATTAGCAAATCTCTAGGAGTCAGTTTACGCAACCTTGCTATAGTATGCTTTCAAAATAACATTGCTTCAGTTAGGTCTTTTGAGGGTTGTAACGTGGCTTGGTTCACGGTTTAAGAAACAAAGGATAAAGACTTAAAATTTATTTGTACCCACCCAATCTTCATGATGATCTTCAGTCATACGCTCATTTAACTCAGGCTATGCACTCAGGTTCCCAAGAGGCGGGGAATTGTACTGATGATAGTAGTTATGATGATGGTTTAGAAGTCAAGGGACTTTGAAATAGCAGTCACTGCTTCCTTACAACATTTGGTTGTCATACAAGCTTGTTCTTATTTCTCTTTGTATAAGGTAAGGTTATGAGCTTCACATCTTTCTTAGCTTATGCCTCGAAAAGGACTCAACTCATTCTTTGAGTAAGGATTTCTTGATGATCCTTATTTATTTATCACTTTGGGAACAACTTGTACAACATTTATTCATTTAATTTGGAAGAGTTAAAAGGTTGTGAATGCCTGGTTGAATGATTATGGTGAACCATCATTGACGTTTGACTTGAAAGACATCTTCGAAACTTGCTTGTTGTGCACGAAGGAAAATTTGTGAATGAACTTTTGTTGAAAGGTGTCTTGCATGAAACTCTTGTATTTGAATACACAATCAAGTTAACTGAGAACTACCCTACCCCAGGTTAAAGATTGCGGGTTTTTGTATAGAAAGAAACTCTAACTTCTAGGCTCAAAGGGGTTGACAAGGGATTATCTTCCTTACATCGTCAACAAAGTTTTGATTTGAAAGCATACCAACAACAATTATGAGTATTTTGCTTTCATCATCCTCCCTCTAATCTTTGCTAAAATAAACGATTTGATAAAGAAAGTGGACGAGAGGTGTATGGATGTATTATTTGTATTTTTTGTATTTTTTTTTATATAAGCGAAGAAAAATGATCGAATACGACATGATTAATTCAAAAAATGGATGATCACTTCACTAATATTACCATTCAAAACAACAATGTTTAGAAATAAGCAGCATTTAACAAGAAAGGAGCTACACATACAAATGATAAACGTGATCCAATGATTTCCAGTTCCAAGGATAATGTCTTTCTGTCTGAACCACTGGCTTTAGGAGATGCCTTTTGAAATCTTTAAACTCGTTCAGGCGAGAAGTTGACGTGCACAACCAAGGTTCCTTCTGGAAAGGATATGTACTTCTTTTCAGCAGAACATAAAAAAATGACGTTTTGGATAACTGAGACCAATGTACTTCTCAAAGTTGGGTACTTTGAATCTCAGAGGAATCACCAAGTCTGGCACTAGGCATATATCAACAGCATCGAGCACAAGCGCATCATGCATTTTTAAAGCTCGGACTTCCTTCTCAAGGGCACAAAACCTTTCCTTCATAGAATCAGTCAATGGCATCATATGAGACTGAGTAGGAATGCTCACTTGTGGAAGATCATCATCAGGAAGAAGATCATACAGTGGATTGGTCGATACAGTGAAGCCTGATGGGGGATTAAGATTCTTCACCTCAACATGTTGAAAGTTGTTTTCTGACATAACTACCACAGGTTCCCACTTGGTTAGTCTGGCCGGGCTTTTAAGTTTTATATACTCCTCTTGTCTCTGATTGGACTTTCTTCATATACTTTTCAGCTACCACAGGTTTAGTATGAGTGTCAGAAAATCAGCTGACAGATATGAATAGAGGATGAAATGAGTTTCTCCTGGGAGAATGATATGCAATGCAAGTGAGATGTAAATGAAATGATATGCATATGAATGCAATGTATATTAGGTTATTCCCAGATACGAGATCCAAGGTACGAATGAAGGATACAAGCCGATTGCTCGAACACAGGGTTCTCACCATGTAGGATCTAGAGTTTAAAGGAATCCCAAAGTCACGGATCCATGTGACTGTTCATCAAACACTCCATGAACATGACGGTTGATGACTCCATCATATGAATCTCTTTCGAGTGAGGTCTTCGTACGAACTTCAAGAGGAAAACTCCTTGGTGCCCCATACTACGTGACCATCAATCCTAGTTTTGGCCAAACGCTTCAAGGTTCTAAAAGGTCCTTAGAGTCATGGATCCTAATGAAAACGTTGGTCGTCCATGCCAAGAACTTGACGGTCGCTAACATCCTCATTAGAATCTACTCTAAGCGAGGTTCTCGTATCGAACTACGCGAGGAGGACTCATCGGTGCCCCATACTACTCAACCTCTCATATCTTGTGTTTTTACACTCTAGGCTCGGGTAGAAAGTCTTTCCCACAAAGTTTGCAATCAAAGTTTCCATCCATAGCCACAGAACCACAAATATATACATAATATGGAAAATAGTAAAGAAATTAAGCAAGCATATAAGATAAACAAACACTCAAACATGCGAAGAAAACCTAGACTAGGCTTGACTTGCTTTAGGGGTGAACCAGTCCCCAGCAGAGTCGCCATCTGTCGTACCTCGAAAAAATACGATCTTCGCGATGCGCAAGACTAGGTCTTGCAAGATCACGAATGGACTTATGAGAGTCGCCACCGAACTTTATTTATTCCCACAAGAGGAAAGAGAAAATATCGATAAAACCCACAGGGAAAAGGATAGGGTATGGTCATCGCAACCATGTTGGGTTCGGAAGTCGGTTATGTAAGGAGAACGTGCTAGTACTCCCTACATCCATCGTACTCGATGGGAACCGTCTAAGTTATCTAGGCATGAAGAGTGTTTGTTTTCTATTGCTTGCTAAGGGAAAGAGGATGAATACTTGAAGAAAAATGATAGTTTTTTATTATTGAGTTTGTCTGAGTTTTCAACTTAATGCCTACGTATCCCAGAGGGAATCAGAACTCCGTAGTTCGTGTTGAAAGTGTTTTTGTTTGTTGTATGTTTTTTATAGACGATGCTACGAAGCATGTCCTTTTTGAAAAGTTTTAAACTGAAAATTCAAGTGGCAAAAAGGTTTGTAATTTGTGAGGTATTTTTTAGATTTTTTGAAGAGAGGTTAGATATAATTAGAGTATTTTTTTGATTTTTTTTAGAAAAAGAGACTTTAATTTTAAGAAGGGAAATCTATCCTAGCTCTAAGATCCTAAGGTTAGATTAAGGGGAGACTAACCTAATGTTATCATGCAACAAAGGACTCTAATGACTACGGTCGATGGCGATCATAAATGACCGACTTACAGGGTATGAAAATGGCTCGATACGAATCGAGAATTTATTATTAAAAATATAGATTTTAGAGTTTATACACGTGGGAAAGAGATTATATACATCTTGAGAATACAAGAGAACGAATATTAATTCTAAAGCGATACGAACATTCAATTAGTTAATCAGTAATATCACTCACTAAAAACTTAAAGTAAATTGATGATTGTATTTGTTCATGATTAAATAAAATTAATTTCTAAAATTAAATATTTGATGAAAAAACTAAGAAAAACCATTTTTATTTTGGATTATTTAAAAAAGGTTAAATCATAATATCTAAATATCCATTCTATATAAAAATAATTATCCTAATTTATTAAAAGTATTCTTTTCTTTTTTCTTTTTATTAAATAAAATACCTTTTTTGATTTTACTATATATTAATAGAAATTAAAATAACAAGATAGAAATCAATAGTTAGAAAGAATAAGAAGAGAGGACTAAAAGAAAATAAATAAATAAATAAATAAATAAATAAATAAATAAATAAAAACTTTTAATATAAAGGCAGTTTGATGTATACGTGTGTGAGGTTTAGAAATATGTACAAAGGGTAATATAGTAGCATTAGAACAATTTTCGCAAACAAAATACAATGAATAAATCTTTTTAAAAATGAATCATCAGTTAAGTATCATCACCTGGCTCAAACAGCACACCAAAAAAATGATAAAATTGAAAATCAACAAAGGGGGGGCTCATATTGAAATTATCGGCCAAAGAAAAGAAAGAACCAATAGTTTTGAAAATAAGTTTTGAAAAAGAATTGCAAAGTGATTTTGTGAAAGAAGTGTGCAAAAGTTGAAAGTTGTGAAATTTGTGGACTGTGAGAATTGTTGATGTTGTGTGTATGCTGCTTTTTATATAAGCTCAGAAATTTGAACTTTGATGTCCAACTTGAATGCAAGAATCTGACGTGTTTGTATGTTATTTTGGAAAGAAATAAAACTTTGTCTTGAACATGATTTTATGATGATTGAATTTCTAGAAAACATGTTTGTGGTTTGTTTTGGAAAGAATTTAAATATGTATGAGACATGTTTGGAGCATGTTTTGTGATTTTGAGAACTTTCTTCTTTCAATCAAACATGTCTGGATTATGTTTAAGACTTGTTTTGGAATGAATCTTGAATTGATCTTGAGATTTTTTTATTTTTTTTGGATTTATTTATTTATTTAATGCATAAAATAAAGATTTAAAAATTAAAAATTAATTTTTTAAAACACTCCTAAATAAAAAACGAAAATAATAATTAAATAATGGAAAAATGATATTTTTACCATTTTTTAATGAAAACACACAAAAAGGAAAATAAATACAAAAAGTAATGCAATGGGACTTGAACCTACGACCTTATGATTAAACCTCTCACACATACCTTCTTACCAATTGTGCTATCTCATTTATTTGAAATAAAAGCCACTCGAAAGCATATGAAGGGTGGACAAAATTGGGGTATGACAGGTGTTCCACAGATGTGAACCTGTTTTTTATTCCATAATCCCTGCAAAAGTCTGTGACGGAAGTGCTTGCAAATTGGGCTCCATTGTCCGAGACTATGATTCCCGGTAAACCGAACCCACATATGATATTCCTCCAATAAAATTTATGAACACTCTCGGCAGAGATCCGATCAACAACCTTAGCTTCCACCCATTTTGTGAAATAGTCAACTGCAACGATTAGGAACTTGAGCTGTCCTGAAGCAACTGGGAATGGTCCTAGGATGTCTGCTCCCCACTGATGGAACGAACATGGAGATGAAATCAAATCGAGCGACTCAGCTGGTAGGTGTTTAATTGAAGAAAATACTTGGCACTTTTCACACTTGCTAATGTACTCGATGCAATCTCGCATCATATGCGACCAGTAGTACCCGACTCTTAGGATTTTTTCGGATAGTGTTATCCCACCGATGTGCCTACCACAGACTCCCTCGTGGACCTCTTTAATTACCAGTTCAATCTCAGGCTCTGACACGTATCTGAGCACAAGTGTCGACCTACCTATCTTGTACAGCGTGTCCGAGATTATGACGTATCGGGAAGCTGTTCTTTTAATCTTTTGGGCTTCATTGACATCTCAGATAATATTTCCTGGCTCAGATAGCTGGTGATGGGCCTTATCCATCCTTGGACATCCTCTATTGTTAATACTTCCTCTTATTGAATGTTGGGTGCTTCGAGAACTTCTTGGATCATAGTATTATTCATTCTTGAATTCTTTGAGCTTGCTAATCGGGCTAGGAGGTCGACACGGGCATTGTCTTCTCTTGGGATGTGGACGACTTCGAATTCTGAAAACTCTTTGGATATTCCTGAAGCTTTCTAAAGGTACTTTATCAGGGTGGAATCCTTCGTCTGGTACTTATTCTTCGTCTGTCCGACCACCAGCTGGGAGTCGGTCTTCACTAATAAATGTGTTACTCCGACCTTTCTCGCTAATTTCATTCCGGAAATCAAAGCTTCATACTCTGCTTGGTTATTGCTAACCTGAAAATTGAAACCTAAAGAGTATTCTAATGTTAGATCTCCAGGTCCTTCTAGAATTATTCCAGCTCCGCTTCCCTTGAGATTTGAAGATCCATCTACATAGAGGATCCATCTGTTTGAGATCTCTTCTCCAATTGGTGCACTTAATTCTACCACAAAATCGGCCAGTGTCTATGACTTGATACTGGTTCTGGGCACAAAGTTGATGTTATACTCGGAGAGCTCTACTGCCCACTTGTCCATCCGTTCTTCTAAGTCGAGCTTTTTCAGTATTTGTTTGATTGGGTAATTTGTCTTGGCTGTGATGGGGTGACCTTGAAAATAATGTCTCAACTTCCGGGCTGTGATAACTATTGCCAGTGCCAACCGTTCAATCTTCTGGTACCTTAGCTCTGCCCCTTTTAGAACTTTGTTGATAAAGTACACGGGTCACTCTCCGTCTTCTCCATCTTGTACTGAAATCGAGCTAAGGGCTTTATCCGTGACCGACAAGTATAAGACCAAAGGTGTGTGTTTCTTTGGGCCTTACTAGGATAGGAGGCGAGGATAAAAAATGCTTTACTTCTTGAAAGGCTTCTTCACATGCCTCCGTCCATTCAAACTCTGTAGACTTCCTTATAGCTACAAAGAAGTGTATTGATTTGTCTCCTGCACATGATATAAATCGTGACAATGCGGCTAGTCTACCGGTCAGCTGTTGGACCTCCTTTTTCGTGGTTGGACTTCTCATATCTATTATAGCCTGGCATTTGTCTGGGTTCGCCTCGATTCCCCTGCTGGTGAGCATAAATTCGAGGAACTTCCCGACTTGTACTCCAAAGGTACACTTGTCCGGGTTCAGTCTCATGTTGTAGCTTCTTATGGATTCAAAAGTTTAAATTAAATCCTTTACATATGACCAGTTTGAGCTTGTCTTGTTAACTATGTCATCTACATATACCTCTAGATTCCGACCTATCTGAGTCGCGAACACCCTATCCATCAGCCTCTGGTAAGTAGCCCCAGCATTTTTGAGTCCAAAGGGCATGACCTCATAATAATAATTGCTCTGATGTGTCATGAAGGCGGTTTTTGGTGCGTCTATTAGATTCATCCGGATCTGATTGTATCCGGAGTATGCATCCATAAAGCTGAGCAAACGGAACCCAAATGTAGCATCTATCAGCCGGTCAATGTTTGGCAATGGGTACGGATATTTAGGACACGCCTTGTTGAGGTTTGTGAAGTCCACACACATTCTCCATTTCCCATATTTCTTCTTTACCATCACCACGTTGGATAACCAGATTGGATACTTGATCTCCTTAATGAACCCGACTTGTAACAGCTTCTCGACTTCCTCTGCAATTGTTTTCCTCTTTTCATCACCACCCTTTCTTTTTCTTTGGGAAACTGGCTTGATATCCGGATATATTGCTAAGTGATTGCACATGAAATTGGGATCTATCCCTGGCATGTCTGAAGGTTTCCAGGCGAAAAGATCCACATTGTCTTTTAGTGTTTGAACGATCTCTTTCTCCTCTTCGGGGGACAAGTTGACTCCGTTGTGTGTAACATGGGATGGTAGGTGTCCAATCTGGACTTGCTTTGTTTCTTCATCGGGCATTATGTTGTCTTCAACTGAATCATCACGTGGGTCTATGTCGACCAGGTGAACTTTGAGGGTATTCTTGGGATCTGCTTCTCATGTGGGTTCCTTTCTTTTCAACTTTTGGCTATCCTTATAACAATTTCTCGCCAGCCCCTGGTCGCCTTTGACAATACCAACCCGGCCATCTCCGAGTGGGAATTTCATGGTCAAATACAGAGTTGAAAGTGAAGCTTCCAGGGCATTGAATAATGGCCAGCCTATAATGATGTTATAGGGTGAAGCAACATTGATTATCAGGTACCTAACTCGGACGGTCTTCGCATTAGTCGTGTTGCCAAAGGTGGTCGGCAACGCTAGGTGCCCGAGCACCTGCACCTGTTCTCCCGAGAATCCTACTAGACTGCCTTTAAATGGTAATAACTCGGTCGTATCGAGCCCCATTCCTTTGAAAGCGTCCCAATACAGTACGTCAGCTGAGCTTCCAGGGTCTATTAATACCCTTTTCACGCTCTAGTCTATTATTTGTACTTTAATAACCATGGGGTCATTTTCATGAGCTAGGACTCCTATGGCGTCTCGTTTTGAGAATGTTACAGCATCTAAGTTGCCTTCCGGTTTCTCTAGAGATCTCTGGTCGATATGCATGACTGCCCTAGCATATCTGTTTCTGGACGAACTTGTTTCTCCACCACCAGCAAACCCTCCAGCGATGGTGTTTAGCATGTACCTAGCTGTCTTTGTCTCGTGATCCTCTTCGGCATATGAACTCTTCTTCCAGACTGACTTTTCTGGTCCCGGGTCTTCTTGGCGGGGATTTCTCTTATTATTTTGTGGTCGAGAATCCTTCACATATGCCAAGAGATTACCTCTCTGGATTAGAGCTTTAATTTCTTTTTTCAGCTGTTGACAGTCCTCGGTGTGATGTCCCCGTATACGGTGGTAATTACACCAAGCCTCAGGTTGCCTTCTCATGATAGTGTTGGCTCTTTTGGGACGATGAGGCTCCGGTAATAGGTTCATATGGTCAATTTCTTTAAGGATATCTCCCATGCTTGCATTCAATGGGGTGAGGTCTCTGTCCGGCTCATATGACTATCTGTATGGTCTGTGAGCATGTCGCTCGCGCATAGCTACCAGAGGATGCTCTTTTCTCCTGTCCGATGCCTATTCCTTGCTCTTTGTCTTTTCACTGCTGTTTTGGGCTCTTTTTTCTTAGTTACTTTCTTCTTCTTTGATGTAACACTCAGCCCGAGTAGTGATCTCATCCATGCTGATAGCCGACTTCTGATCTAACGACTCATTGAACTGTCCGACTCGTAGTCCATGTTGAAAAGCTCCCATAAATAGTTCCTGGTTTGGATGAGATACTTTGAGGGTTTCCTCATTAAATCGAGCCAGGTACTCACGTAGTAATTCTGACTGTTTCTATCGAACACTAAACAGTGTGGTTGTGGACATCTTTCGACGCTTGCTTGCCGAGAAGTGTTGTACTAACTTTTTAGTCAAGTCTTGGTAGCTTACGATGGAGAGCCGAGGAAGGCTCATGTACCATCTAGAGCTACATCCTTAAAGGTACCGACCATAAGCTTGCACTTCAGTGAATCCGAAGGGGCAACTATGGCCATCTGATTGTTAATGGCAATAACATGCTCCCGAGGATCCGTCTTCCCATCATAAAAGGATAGTGATGGTGCTTTAAATTTTTTCGGGACGTGGCCGTCCCATATCTCTTGAGAAAGAGGTTGTGGCTCGAGAACCTCCTCCTCACGGTCGCCGTTAGCCTGACCTTGTTGTTCCAGAACTTGTATGTTGTCTTGCAGCGTCTCATTCTGCTGACGCATGGCCTCCATCATGGCTAGCAGTTGAGCCATGTCTGGAGGATCTCCTTCAGAGGACATGTTGTTAGTGTAAGGTGTGGCCTGGGAGAGTTTTACCTAGGCCCACGGTGGGCGCCAAATGTTCTAGCCAAAATTGGTTAGATACACCAAAAGTGCCAATTCCCCTTGTCCTGGACAAGAAGAGCTACGTTGTCTATATTGTGAGGGATATTTGGGGATTTGAGAGCTATACTTGTGTTGTGTATTATCTCAAGATGATTGTGTCTTGCTTAACCCTCATGTGGGAGCCCCTTTTATATTCTTCTATTAAGATATGCTATTAAGAGAAGTCTCTTGGCTTTCTGACGTTACATGGCCATCATTGTTGTAACTCCCCTTCATGAATGTAGGCTTTGAAGCTCTGGTAACGTCCACATTGATGTGTCGTCACCGTTATAACTGTTGGTATACCGGTTGAGCTCATGTCCGACGTAAGTACCGGGTTTGTGGGGTCTGTACTCGACTTCGTAGGAGCTCGGCTGATGGGAGTCGGGTTATGTGACAGGTCCGAGTTATAGAAGATACTTACCTAGCTCTCTGTATTGCTCGACCTTTCTTGGTATCGTAGTCTAGTTCATACTTAATCTTGGCCGACTACGCATCTCGGCTTCAAATATATTTGGCATGTACAATGATGACGGTTGGTTTTCATGTTCTCGTGATGGAGGATAATTAAATCTATGGGAGGACTCCCAATTTTTTCCACTAGATGAAGAGGAAGTATGGAAGCACACATATCAAGATACTCTTTGGGGATTTAAAGGACACATATGTAAAGACTCGATAAATTCCATCCCTGGTGAAGGATGCACACGACACCATGGTAGGACTCAAACAAGATTTAGATGGAACTCTAGTAAAACTCTCACAACCAATCTGATGGGACTCAAACTCTGATAGAACTCATATAACACTCTCGATGGAACTCAGTTATCTGAATAACTTCCTTGGAGGAACCCATGCAATACTTTGACGAAACCCGAACCTCTGATGAGACCCGTGTAATACCCTATTGGAACCTGTGTAATTCCCCGATGGAATTCAACAGCTATTGGTGAAACTTATGAAAGACTCTAGTGATACTCCCATCACTATTCATGGAACTTAGGTAGGACTCTAGTGATACTCCGATCACTATTCATGGAACTTAGGTAGGACTCTAATGATACCCCGATCACTCTTCATGGAAACCAGGAAGGAATCTAGTGATACCCTGATCACTCTTGATGGAACTCGGGTTAGACTCAAACCATCCTTGATGGTATTCACATAGGACTCAGGTGGAACTCAAATGAAACTCATTAAATTGATATGTTGGAACTCAATCTATATGATGAGACTCAACCCTCTTTTAATGGGGTTCATAGGTCATTCTGATGTGACACAATCTAGGTGAGGGATAAAATTTCAGACGTGCCATGTCCTGGGTGAGGGATAGGCTGATAAGATGGGGATACGAGAGGTGAAAACCTGATCACTGGCTGGTAGTGATCATTAAGGATGACATGTTATTAGGGATGTTCTCTTGAAGACTCACTGGGAGTGAGTTTGCTAAGGAAACCCTTTTTTTTATAAAAAGGCTCTGTGGAGATGTTTACTTACTGGGAAAGGCCAATAAGCATTCCTTCTTAGGGAATTATACTAGTATAGATGGGGATTGTCTACATAACATACTTACTAGGATACATAGGGATAAGCCTAAGGCGAAGAGTTTGTCACCGACTTAGTTAGGGATTTGACTTCCAAGAACGATCATAAATCCTTTGTTTATGTTATGCATGTTTTGAATGTATGTTAATGCATGATATATTTTGTATTAATGCATGTATTTATGAATGATGTGTTTCCTGGGTTGATGCATGTGTTATGAAATACACGATGAATGCATGAAATTGCGAGAACCAATGTTTTTTTGTGACCTTCCGACTCTTCTGTATTTGAGACTTTGATGTGACCACGAAACATGTTGTGATACCCTTGACGCTCGGGAATGTGCCATGTGACTTGAAAGGAAGCGACTTGCGTGATGATCAAGTTGTTACTATTGATTAAAGATTATGTGTATTGTCAATGACACATTGTTAGAAGCCTTATGGTACCCTTCGATGTTTTAAGATCAGAGTAAAACCTGTTTCCAAAACTTTTCCTCATGCCCGGTATTTAACAATTTATAATCAAGTAGAAAAAGACAAGGAATGAGACTCAAAAGCAGAATTTTATTTATTTGACCCGTGAATGGGAGAAAGTACACGAGGTAATTCCTTTAAGAGAATGTTAATAAAAATATAAAGGTTTAATTAGTCACGAATTCTTTTAACTTAAGTTGAGATTTCACTTTAGTCCCTTAATTAATAAACGTTACAAATTAATCCCTTAAAAACAGTTCAGTTAGCCAACTTAATCGTTTATGTTAAATGTTGAGGAAAAACGTTCACTTGTGATGATGTGGCATGACAACGTGGAAAAAGTTAAAATAGTGAGTCAACATTTTCTTTAAGGAACTAAATTGAAACCTTATAGTTAGTTACCGGACCAGACTAGGAAGATAACCAAATTGTGATTTAAGTGGCTATACGAGAATTTCTTAAAATTTAATCAGACCATAAGCTGTTATTTATCATACCAAATTTTCAGATCAACAGAATCTTGAATTTATTAACATTAAATCAGAATTTTATTACAATCTTTGATTCAAACGAAAGACATTAAACTAAAATGACATTAAATATGTTTCAAAATGTCTTACTACACACAGACATAACTACAAAAGGTGTACACAAACACTATTACAAAAGATGTACACAAAAGATAAACACAATTATGGCTGGCTCTAGGTTTTGACCCTTTTTTAAGCCTTCTTTTTTCTTTGGAATAAGCTGAATTGAAGAAAGTGGTGGTGTAGATTGTGTTGGTACTGACTGACTTGTTAATGCCAAATATCAATACCTCAACAAATGATCAAAAACTCCGCAACTATTGATACCAAGTTATTCATTATCTCCATACCAAATACCACCACAAACAATCATATGATGCATACTAATAAAATAACACATGAACACTAGATGATAAGAAAAACAAGTTAGTCAGATAACCACTACAAAATCTACATCCTCAAAATGATCCTAACAAAATTGACAAATAAATTATACTTATATGAGATGGAATATTCTAATTACATTTCAATATGTAAATACAATTTATAATTAACCACTTATAAGCTAACCTACAATAATAGAAAGATTAGTGTTTTTCGACTTAGTGTTGGTAATTAAAATTAAGTGTTTTTCAACTTAAACATGAGACAAATATTTAGCTCAATTGTGATTCTTTAGTTAACTGAAGAGCATTGATGCTAACTGTTACACATGAACCTCTTGTATACGATTCAATACTCTGATATTGTCCAGTGTATCCAAAGAAGGTGAGAGACCTCCATGCAAGCAGAAAACCATAAATATATTAGGAATTTAGAGGTTGGCATATAATTAGTCAAAAGGACATTTTGAAACATATTTAACTTCAACCTGACTCTCAATGAGGGCAGTCACAGGTAAGTAATCAAATAAGTCGGTAAAAATTTTCTAGACAATGACATTTCCATATTTTCCAAAGCATTCATCATAGAAGCCATACATGGAAGAAGAAAATGGAGAAGGATACAGATGAAATGAAATGGAAAAGCAACAAATACAAACATTATTTTATTTTGGTATTAAAAAGATTTTTTGTTTCTAGTGTTTATTGAGATTTTTTTTTTGTTTTTCACCATTTTATATTTCAATTTCAACTTTTTTGATTAATTGCCACCATGGTCTAAAAAAAGGTAACATAATTACATCCAAATAGTCTGCAATAGGAAAACCCATGTTCTGAGTAACATCAGCAAGGCACAACATCATTAAATACTCAGTGAAATTTTGTTGAAGGTTTAGGCCTTCGTCACTAGGAGTCACGTGGACGAGGCGTGTCCCTTCGACTTGTTTGTTCTTGATCTCATCAACTTCTTCGTTAACTGTGTTACGAATCGACAATGAGGGTTTGAAGATGGCATTAAGCTACAACTAGAGTAGCCTGAATGGACCAACTAAATTTAAGTTTGACCCAAGTTAAACCTGTTTAAGGAGTTCCATACTTTCCCCTAAAGATTCATATAGGCAACCTAGAATCAATTGGCTAAGGCAAAGTTTACGTCCAACATGTAGTTGGTTGGCCATGGTCAGAATCATTTTTGCAACTTGTAGAGACCTAGAGAAAAAAAAAACACAATGGGATAACCAAAGAGCAAGGAAATCAATATGTTCTTCATCAGACACTTCTTCAGTGTCTTTCTTGTGGTGGTCAGAGATATAATGAGTGAAAGTGGCTCGATTACCGTCGAAGCCAATAATGTCTTCTGTCATTTGGTTTGGATCAAAAGATTCTCCAGTTGGTCGAAGACCAGTAATTGCAGCGATGTCGAAAAGAGTTGGGGTTAACATTCCACAAGGGAAGTGGAAGTTGTTGTGTGTACTATACCAGAAATAAAAGGAGGTTAGCAACATGGTTTGACAGTAACCAGGTCCAGATTTTGACAAATGAATCATGTCCTAAATTTCCATGTCCTTCCAAAATTTAGTTTTCTTCTTCTCTATCTTTGCCATCCAAGATAGATAATTCTCAGGGTCTTTCGACAAGGGACAAGAACGAAATGCTCTAAGAGTGTTGCTCATGTAATCTAGGTTGATGGGTTTTTCTATAGGCTCAATCGAAGACGTTGCCTGGGTATCAGCTACCTTAGTGGGTTCAGTATTCACAGTTTCAGTACTATCCTCAATCTTTTCCTACTTGCTATTGGTTTAGTTCTATGATAGGTTGGAAAATATTCTACAAGTTTCGCAGCATTAGTATTGACATCCGGTAATGGACCAACAAGAGCATGTATTTTTCCAGAAATTGAAATAGGAATAAGCACCTGGGATTGATAAATGCGTCTTTTTTCTTCTTCAAGAGGAGGTTATGGGAAATTTGTTGATTTCCCACAATTTGAGGACCTAGAATTTTGTGAACAAGAGGGAGAGCTAGTTGTTTCTTGGAATCCTTGGGGTTCTTGATCTTAGACGCCATTGATGATGGCAACTGAAAGAGATTTGAGTTTTTGTTTGAAGTTTGCTTCAGAGAAAGAATCATTCTTTTGCTTTAGAGAGAAGAAGAAAGCTCAAGAGAGTGAAAAAGTGAAAAGAAGTATTTATAGTGGAATAAGGGAATGCTTCATTTCATCCACTTTGAATGGTTGTCAAAATCGTGGGGCACGTGTTAACCTGTTATGGAGTGATGGTACGGTTGTAGTTGGCATAGCCCACTTCCTCATAGGAAATAGGAACGCGATGATTACCTTTTGGGTTTCTGCACGTCTTGATGAGACCTCTGAAGCGGTGTGGTCATGATGAACATGACGTCACAGCAGTAAAGATGCTATCATGTCGAAAAAGTTTCAAAAAATGTCTTTTTTTCTTTATAATTGAAAATGACATTTTTTGGGGGAAATTTGTTGGCTGGGATTTCGACACATTAATGTTGGACATAAGTCATGAGATTCAATGATATATTATGAAGAATATGTTGATTATGACAAAACAAATTGAATAACATTTCGACGTATGATCTGTTTGTCAAGGAAGTCGTGGTCTAGAACTTAGAAATATTTTGGCCTAGATTGGAGTTCGACGAAGCTTACTTAAAGAGGCGTTTGACAGGTGCAATTCAAATAAGGTTGATAACTGTCTTTTGGGCCTTATCCGTTTTCAAGACACGTGGAGAGTTTTGAAGCAGCAAAACACGTGCAGATTGAAGACGTGGCAGTTTCTGGCGAAAAGACCGTTAGATAGCGGTTATTTTCGAGTTAGTATAAATAGAGTCTTAGCAGTTAGGATTCAGGGATGTTCAACCTTGTACAAAAAACTCTAAATTTACTCTAAGTACTTGTGTGTGAGAAACAAGTGTTCTTGAGTGAAAATGTACGTACGAACATCACATTTTACACTTTTTAGCAGATTATTTAAGATTTTTTTATAATTTACACTTGCTGCAATTTAATTCAAAGCCAGTTTCAATATTTAAGATCTTGTCATTTACCTTAAAGCCTTTACTTTGTAATATTTACTTTATGCATTTCCTTAAAGAATTACAACTTTTCATTAACAACTTTAAGAACATTGTCAAAATGTTCATGATTAACAAACCCAAAAACTAAATAAGAACACATGTTCTAGGATCAATCTAGTTGATCCTGTAAGCAACCAAAGACTTAATAACTTTGGAAGACTAGTGGTTGTTTGCCATTTTTTACGGTAAACAACTTCATATGTTGCCTATAAAATGACACCGATCACATGTAATAACACGACGATCTCAGCCTGCTCAGTTATGGCCATGTGAAATTTACAAACATAACTTAAAGGAGGTCTTGCGATGTCGAATATGCGTCTATTAGTCAGGCGATCTTGCCACTTTATTATACATCGTTGGGATGAGTCATCCACCACACTCCCTAACCGAGCAAGGTTGTGTAAGTCATGGCGCAGAATGTAGCTCCAAGTTTCACTAAGTTTGCTAACCACTCGTCGATGTATCATAAAGGATAAGTCATCCACTACGCTACTGTTGAAAAGTATTTCGGGGGGTGTTTTATCGTATCCACAGGGATTGTGTGATATTAATGCTTGTCGTTCAATAGTTTACCGTTTTAAGTAAAGAGTTTTTCAAATGATTCTTGGTTTTGTAACATAAGTTTGTAGCAAAGAAGTAAATTAGAGCAAAGATGTTGTAAGTTTGAGAAAAGCATGTCAAGAATAGATTTCGCTAATCCTTCTCATACGTATCTGATTAATCAAGCATACGAACTTAGTTTCGATCAATACAATCGCGTATCCTCGCAAATCAGTTTATGTCTAAAGCAAATTCGTGGGTATTATTGTTTAAATCGTTAGATGATGTCTCACGCTAACAATCGAAACAATAAACATTAAGACCAATACAAAGCGAATATTAAACCCCAAATCTATATCTAGAGTTTGGTTTTCAATAGATGAAGATATTAGGTCAAGATTTGGAAAATCTATGTCTAGAGTGATTCAAACCATAAGTATGACATTAAAAACAAACAACTTCATCATATATTGATCATCAACCTTGTTCATATACAAAAGATCAAAAGAAATACATAAAATCAAGATTAACTACCTCTAATCTTGACACAAATGGTGTTTAGCTACACATTTTCATGGTAGCTTGCTTCACAAGTTTCGGGAGGAGATGAAAAAACATCCACGTCGAATAATCGAGATCGGATGCAAATCCAGCTTCTCTATGAGAATTATCACCCTTCGATGAAGAAAAGTCAGAAACTTAGGTTATGGTGTGAGAAAAATAAGTTATGATCCCAAGAAATAACAAAAAGTGCTTTTATACATCACTTGAAATCAGCCAAGTTCGCACTGCGAACTTTTATTCGCCTAGCGAACTACCAAATAGGCACCTGAGGTGCCTCTGATTTGCTAAACCGCCTCTGTTTTTCTGCATAAGTTCGCAATGCAAACTTTTATTCGCAAAGCGAACTATTCGCCTACAAGTTCGCAAAGTGAACTTAGGTGCCTTTAGCTACTGCCTCATCCATTATGTCCTTCGTCAGGCCTTCGCTGGAGGGTTAAATCAGCGAACATTCGCTGGAAAGTTCGCAAAGCGAACTTAGGCCCCTTTTCTTACTGCCTCAAGTCTGGGAGTGTTCGCTGGAGCTTCGCCAGATGTTTGCCCAACGAACATTCGCTGGCAAGTTCGCAAAGCGAACTTATGGAAGTTTCTTCATTTCTTTGGCAACTTGGATCCTTTCTTTGTGTCTTACTTCTTTGATAAGTTAATGCTTTTTTCTGCACAATAACAAACACATTACAAGTACCAAAGGTATTTTCACAATGTTTGAAGAATGACAACAATTCAAGAATAAAATCCAACAATTCAACATAAAAAAGTTAAAAAATGACAAGTATTAATAAGAAATATAAGACATGTTTGACATCTAACAGCTACCTAATGGAGGAGGGTCATATGACTCATAACCAAGATTATAAGCTGAAGACTCAACACACTTCATTAAACCACGAATGATGTATATACATACTTTAAAAGTTAGGTAGGATCATCACAACCCTAAAAACCTCTTTCCTAACACATCGGAAGCAGATTCACCACCTTAGTACATCAGAAGCAGATTCACCACCTCAGTACTCTCTGTAAGTACAATAATATTATAGAATATGAAATGAGAAAAGATAGATTTTTTTTTAAGATTTGGTGAGAAAGAAAAAAAAAAGAAGTTGAAGTAGAAAAGTTTTTTATAACAATACTTTATATGTAGAATAGTAATTAGAACTTGACCAAACATTATATCAGTGTGTATTGATTCAAAGTTTAAAGATCACATCAGAATTGGATTGATTCACAAGATTTTAATTAATTGTTTTTAATATATACAATAATTAAAAAAACAATAACATTTTTTATAGGATTTAATTGAAATACACTGATAGTGTAAAAAAGTTTTACACTGTCAGTAAATTATAACCGTTAGATGTTAAAAGTGATTTGACTTTTATTTTAAAAATTTATAAAGTCATACAAACGGATGATGGTGATGAATTGACAGTGTAAAATTTTTTACACTGTCAGTGCATAGCAATTAATCCCTTTTTTATATAAGAGAATTTACACATTTTCCATTTATTAAAGATAAAACATTACAAAAAATATGATAAGTCAACGTTAACATATAAACAAAACAATTGATACAATTACACCGTATTCATTGAAGTTTGTTTCTTATAACAATAAGAATGAATTTTTACACATTTTCCATTTATTAAAGATAAAACATTACAGAAAATATGATAAGTCAACGTTAACATATAAACAAAACAATTGATACAATTACACCGTATTCATTGAAGTTTGTTTCTTATAACAGTAAGAATGAATTTTTACACTAGAATGAAAACGGACAAAATTAAGTTGCTGGCTGTGGGGTTCGAACCCACGCGCACTTATGTGCAGAAGATCTTAAGTCTTCCCCCTTAACCTCTCGGGCAAACCAGCTTGTTGATTTATCTTCCCAGATAATAATTAATCAAAACAAATTTCTGCACTTTTATTCAATTTCTCACGGAACAATCTAGAACTAAGAAGAAACTTCTAACCAATTCCATTCTTACAAAATCCACAAACCCTAACGCGGAAAAAAAATTCCTTTCTCCACATCGAATCAAATCAAACGATTCCACCTTCATCGTTCATCAATGGCGGAACACTTGGCATCAATTTTCGGTACAGAGAAAGACAGAGTGAATTGTCCATTCTACTTCAAGATCGGAGCATGCAGACACGGCGATCGATGCTCCAGGCTCCACACGAAGCCAAGCATCAGCCCTACCATCTTGCTCTCCAACATGTACCAGCGTCCTGATATGATAACTCCCGGCGTTGATGTTCATGGCCAGCCTATTGATCCGCGAAGGATTCAAGATCACTTTGAAGAATTCTACGAAGATTTGTTCGAAGAACTCTCCAAGTGTGGGGATATTGAAAGTCTTAATGTTTGTGATAATCTCGCTGATCACATGGTACGAATCTTAGCCTCTGTGATTTTGATTTGGATTCGTTTTTGTTTTGTTATGACTTATGATTGGTTCTGATTTTTTTTCCAGGTTGGTAATGTGTATGTTCAGTTCAGAGAGGAAGAACATGCTGCAAATGCTGTTAAGAACCTCACTGGAAGATTTTATGCCGGTGAGTTATCTCAGATTTGTGGTTTGTACATTTTTTGGACAATTTTAATAGTTATGTAGATGTGTTTGTAGGGATTTATCTTAGAATGAAATGTAAATAGTCTCGACGAAGAAAAAATCTGGTGATGTTGCTATACACTCATGATTTGTTATGTATGTAATGTAAACAAATTATGAACTCAATTTTTTTCATCGACGATTGAAAATTTATAATTCACTTGTTTATAGATGTTTAAAGGATTGAATTTGACGATTGTCCAATTGTGTGCCATTATTGGGTTGATTCGTTTTTTTTTGGTGAAGTTTCAATATCAACTGTTGTTTCACTTGTTTGCAGGTCGCCCGATCATTGTTGATTTCTCTCCGGTGACAGACTTTCGTGAGGCTACTTGCAGGCAGTATGAGGAGAATACTTGCAACCGTGGTGGTTATTGCAACTTCATGCACTTGAAAAGAATTAGCAGGTAATATATTCAACATTGGTTGATAATCCCTTTTGGTTTTTGGTGTTTATGAGTTAAGCGTTTGTGATTGTTTGATATGTACTGTGTCCAGGGAATTGAGGCGCCAGTTGTTTGGAAAGCGCCATGAAAGGCGCAGTAGGAGCCGGAGCAGGAGTCCTTACAGGCATCGAAGTTATGAGGAGAGGTCTCATCGTAGCCGCAGCAGTAAGTATGATGACAGAGACAGAGACAGAGACTATCATCATGAAAGTGATAGCAGGAGACGCAGGACCTCAAGTCCTGGACGGAGAAGGGGAAGGAGTCCCAGTCGCAGTCAAAGTCCTGTTAGAAGGAGGAACCGTAGTCCAGTCAGGGATGGTAGCGAGGAGAGACGTGCGAGAATTGAGCAGTGGAATAGGGAGAGGGAAGAGAAGGAACCTGCAAATAAGGTCACTACTGAGGCAACCCGTAATGGCAATAACGGGCACTCGCAAAATGCTAGCAGATATCATGAGAATCATCAGCAACAGCAATCCCCTCAGGAGGGATGTTGATCTGTTTATGTTACTGGTTTGTGTCCATTCTCTCTTGTTATCATGTTCCTATAGAGTTATAGGCAATAGTTTTAATTCTAGCACATACCACCCACAGAACAAGTATAGCTCACCATTTTCCGCTGTGCAGGTGGTACAGGTACACTGTTCCATGAAGTGGAAAATGCCCCCTCCCCCTTGGGATATTTTCTTTTTACTATGCATGATGTATGATTGTATGTGTATGCTTTTATTTTATCACTTTTTGCAACGTTCCCAAATTGCATAGATCTCAACTAAGCTAGATTCATCACATTCTTTAGTAGGTTTATCCATAGTGGTCAAATATATTACAAGTACTGCACTGCTTAGAGCTCTTTCTTGTTTCCAATGCATGCATGCATTTCATCTAAAAACCATGTTTTTTTACCCGCCTATTGCTGTCGCTGGTTCTTTCTTTCAAAGTTGTTCAATATTTACCCTTTTCTTTTAATAAAACACAACACTTTCCCCTTTTCTGCTAGCTAATTATCAACAGTCAATAAATGGTGTGCTTGTTTGTTATAATAGTTTATTTGCGTTTGCTGGATGTGTGAATTGTTTTGTTTACAGTCAGGGACCCTGATCACCATCACACAGAAGACTAATGAATGACCAATTTCAACAGTTCTTTAAAGGGATTTTTGTTTTCAATGAGAAGAGTTTTTAAAATTGGAAATAGCACTGTTATCTTACTTAGTTATGAGTTTTGCAGGTTCAGGTATCCCTGCTTCTAAGAATCGAGCCATTGAGTTAATTGCAGTTTACCATGAAATTTTGTGTACAGGTTCAGCCTATGGTGTGGAAGGATGTTTTAATGGATCTTTCAGGTATAATTTGGAGGTCTTGAGGAGCAGTTTCAACTGGGAAGTAAAAGTGTAAGGATGAAATTTTACTGATTGCAGGCAGAGGAATATGTTAGGACTTAGGATGCTTTAAGCTTTAGATGCCTATTGGAGACTGAGTTTTGAACTCGATATTTTTATACTTCGGTTGTAAAATTGTTACTGAGGTTGTAACTTTAGATTAGATGCCTATTGGATATTTATATATTTTTCATTGGATTATATGCTGATGGAATATTATTCCTGTTTGGTGACTGTTTGGAAACATGTTAGATTATATGTTCGGTGGTTGCTTGAACCCTAGAGGAATAAATTTAGGAGATATTGTGCAAACCGCCATGCTCCTCCTATCCTCCTAATGGTTGCATGCATATGACACTGTCGCTTTGTCACATGTAGTCATTATCTATAAAATTTATATGAAATAGAACATTTTAATTAGGTAATTAGCATAATTGTTCGCGGACATCTAAATTTTATCTACGTGATTTAAAAATTTTACAAGTCTCCCACCGGCCATATATCTATTTTTATATTATAATCTCTGAACATATTATGATCTTGACTATAGGTTATATTACATCAATATATAACAAATGATATAGATCAGTCATGCATGAAAATTACATGAAGGTTTATACATGTTAATTTACCTTGAGACCTTAATTACTTTGATGAACTTAGTAAAAGTCGGATTTAGTCAATTGAACTAATTGAATCTCGTTTCTGTAGTTTGAGCTTTGCATGATTTTTAAAATATTGATATGTATCAATAATTTGAAAATGGTTTGGACTAGTTTTTGAAATCTCCTCATCCAAGAAAATACATTTAAGTGGTTTTTTCTTTTAATTTTTTTTTTTATTTGAAGCTTGAGTGATTATGAAATTAGAAATTTTTTTGACGATTTTTCCTTAAAATTTCACCATGATTACAACCATAAAAACTCATAATTTTCTTCTCATAAGTTCTTAAAGTGAATGGAAAAGATTAAGTTTGAAGTTGCATTTAGAGGTGAGCAAAATTTTAAGTTTGGGGTTAGGGTACAAGAGATAAGTGGTCAAAAATTTTAGAAAATAAAAAGTGGAAAAAGTCACTTCTTCAAAATAAAAAATAGAGAAAAAATTAAAAAAGAATGATCGATTCTCTAGTACCATTAAAAAGGAACAAAGGGGTATGAGAATAAAAGAAGAACTAGGCACCTAACTCTAAAGGTTTAAACCTAATTTTCTAAATGCATCCTACCCGAACATAAGTCAATTTACAACCTAAAAAGACCTTTTATGTGTGTGTGTTATGATTTCTATGATAAACTGTATTAGAACATGATCAAGCTAAGTATAATTTGTTTTGCATGTTGATTGAGTGATAACCCGATCAATTGAGCGAGATATAGTGAGTTGAGCGACAGCTTGACTACTTGTCAATGTTGAGGATGTTTTTCGAATTTGTCGAATGAAAGTTGGACGCTGTTGTTATTGTACGACTTGTTATCTGTTGAAATGTGCAGTTGCAGGCGAGTTGCTTGAGGACAAGCAAAGATTCAAGTTAGGGATTATGCTGTTTTGTTGGTGAACAATACATATAGGGTGACTAATTTTATGCCCCAACCAAATGATATTGTCTTCAAAACATCGGAGCATCATTTGTTATCGGATTTACTAACGGAATTCGGGTGTCTGATATTAACAAACATGAAATACCTGCAAAGAAGTTGAAGTTGAAGCCGTTTGCAGAAATTATATCTGGAAATTGGAGGAATGATCTCTTAATAGGTAAATTTGATTGTTATAATTTATTTTGGGTTATCATTGTAGTTAAAATGCATTTTGTTTGGTGATAGATGTTATTGGAGTTGTTGAACATATTGGTTATACACAAATGACTGCTGGCAAGAAACAACAGGTCAATCTTATTTTGAGAGACCTTGGGTTAGTGTTATCCATTATCCTAAGACTTATGTATTTTGGTTATCTCAAATATATTTTTAACATTTTACTCTAACATATGCAGGAATGACACCTTGACCTGTACTCTCTGGGAGTCATATGCTTTGAAGTTCATGACATATGTGCAAAATAATACTGATTTTGTTCCTACAGTCATTTTATTACAATATGCGAATGTGAAATCTGAAGGTAATATAAACTATTTTGATTTCGTTAACAATATACCATACTTCATAACAACATGTTTTATTGTAAAAGGAAAATATCTGCTTTCCGTTTCGAACACGTACAACATAACAAACCTGCTCATTAATGAAGATGTTCCGGATATAATTGAGTTTAGAAAGAGGTACATTATTATAATTTATTTTTCCTATTATGGGTTGTATGACATTATTTGGTTGAATTGCAATATTGATTGTTTGTTATGATATCTTCCACAGGCTTCCAACAGACTGCATAATTGGAAGTTCAAGTCAACTAATGTCCACACAATGTAATGTCTGGTCACAGAACTCAGGTGGTTCTCAAATTACTTCTTATGACAAGTTTATGGCAAATGCAACCCCTCTATGTCTACGAGATATAATTAATCTTCCTAATGTAAGTACTTAAATTCCACTCTTAAATTATAATACTCATGTTGTTTTTGTGACCAAAACATCCCATTTATTCATTAATATCACATGTCTTAGGCCGCATTTTGTGTTACCGTCGCAACCACAAAGATGCTAAAAGCAACTGCGAATGGTTGGTATTATCAGGCATGCTGCAAGTGTCCTAAAGTAGCTAAGGGAAATGCTCCTCCTTATATTTGTGTTGATGGTCATTCAACAGAGATAGAGCTTTTTAGGTATTACCAACTCATTACTTATTCAAAATCTGTAGTGAATTTCTAACAACTTACAAGTGGAATGTTATAATGTTATAGGTATAAAATTGAGGTTGAAGTAGTTGATGATGATAGTACAATAATATTTATCTTATGGGATCGTGAGTGTAACGAATTGTTGGAAATCTCTGATGCGGATCTCCGCGAAACTATGATTAAGGTTTTGTTATATCATTGTGAAATTTTCAATAATATAGTCATTATATTTGTTGTCGTCCTTAACCTTTTATTAAATTTCAAATAGGCTGGTATTGAAGATCCCCTTGATTTTCCATTGGATCTTGATAAGTTGATTGATCGTGAGTTTGCCTTCAAAGTGAAATGGCAACCTAAATGGAAAAATGCAAGTGTCATTGCTGTCAAAAGTGACAAAGAGTCCAAGGAAAAAGTTGTTGCTCACTGGAAAGGTTCCAAGGTATGACATTAATAATATTATGTTGTTGCAATTTCATAAGTATGCATTAGTTTAAGATTTGTTAATTGTATATTCCATTGGACATTAATAGTATTATGTTTTTGTTTAAGCCTTCTTTAATTGATGTTGTTGATGATCAAACAAATATGGTATTTCACCAACTTAATATTAACTCTTATGTTTAAATTCGTCCATTTCTCTTCCAATGTCTTATAATGTTATACTAATTACATTTATATGTTTTTAGATAAGGGAAAGTGTTGACGAAGCAATATTGTCTGAGGATTGGAATATCATAAATGTAAGTCCAACCACATATTCTTAACATTGTCATTTCTTTGCAGTTGTATATTTACACACAACAAATTTTATTAAATGTCTCTACGGTTGCAGGATTTGAATATCACCTCAAATTTGAATTCACAATTATCTCCTACTGTTTCAGCTCCAATAATGGTTGAATTTTTGTAGTTTTTATTACATGTAGACTATATATTTGTAGTTGTTTAAAATTTCAATTCTGATTCAGATGTTATTTTGTTGTAATATGTTCAGATCTCTGATACTCCTGTAACACCTATGCCAACAACATCACTGCAAGTTACCCCAAATAATGCAAAAATCAAGGCAATTAAACCTCCCCAGGTAACTCCAATCAACTCTGGCAAAAGGGGTGCAATCAATGCTACAAGCGACTCTGCATCCATTAAGGAGCTTGCTGAAGGCGAAAAATCTTCAACAAGGTTACGCCGCAAGCATGTCAAAGTTGAGAAAAAATTAGTAATTCTACATGACTGTAACTTTTTTTGTGTTATTTTGTGTAGCATAATTGTCTGTTGTAATATACATGCTGGTTGAAGTGTGTATGACATATGAATCTCTTGGCCACAATTCCACAACCCTTACTAAATACTACCTCCGTTCCTTTTTATAAGAGACAATTCACTTTTTAGGTTCATTGAATAATCAATGTATTTGGTCAGTTTTTAAACTAGATACATTGATTATTCAATGAACCTAAAAAGTAAGTTGTCTCTTATAAAAAGGAACGAATGTAGTATAATATTAGTTTTATTGTATAAAGTGGTGCTTATTCGTAATTTTCGCTCAAAGCATATATCCATTACATAAATGTTTTCAAACTATACCTTGCAAACAGGTCATTTGGAATCATATATAAATGACCAGCGTGACATTTTAGCACTACAATTTGACACTGTTTCAATCGATGGAGATAAAAAAAGTATAGTGTTATCCATTATATAAATATTTCCACATACTCAATTTTTTATTATATTGAAGTGAAACCAGTCAAACTTGATGTGTACTTTGATATCTATTATTTGCTTGGATTGTGATACATTATATGGTAACGTGTTGGATTACTACTACCTATTATTATGTAAAATTGAAATTGGCTTTAGGTTGATTAATTGTCTTCCCAATACAAAATAACATCATTGATTGATAAAGTTGGTAGCCTTTTGGTAAAGTTATTGTCTTCCCAAGACAAAATATAACCAACTTTTCTCTGCCCTATCACGTCTTTAAATGCAATGGAAGCTATCAGTTTTCAAATGCATCACACGTTTTCATAGTAATAGGTTCTTTGAATGCCTATTATATTTGCAAAAAAGCTATTTTTTTTATCCTATCCTACTCTTTTTTATAAAGTTGTTTTTATCCCTATTGTATCATAACTTTGTGACATCCATCTGCTATGATTTATATCAACTTTATGAAACATTGCCATTAATATATCTCACAACATTTCCTTTATTTTATGTCAACTTTTGTACAATACTGTTTTTTACCTATTCTATCATTGAATTGTCACATCACTCTGAATCTATGATATATTTTATATCAACTTTTACAATACATACACCCTAATATTTTATCCATTTTTTCTCTATTTTATATCAAGTTGTGATATAGTTGTATATCATCTATGTCTTATGTTCCATACTACTCCTAGCTTATGCATGAAAACATATTGTTGAGAAATTGCGCAAACTCATCTTCAATATACCAACAAGAAAATTCAATTGATATACTAAATTAATGATAAACATAAAATAGCGCAAACTCATCTTCAATATACCAACAAGAAAATTCAATTGATATACTAAATTACCGGCTATATAATAAGATAATATTAAAACATAGTTGATACAATTTAAATATTACATCACATAAATAACACACATGTCAAACATTTACCCTTACATTATGAAAAATCTTCAAAACTTAATAAGGAGAGGAACATACACATACTAAAGGATATGCATATAATAGGAGTTATTCCTACTTCTCCTTCACATATAGAAATTTTGTCATGCAGTCTAGATCCATAAGCAACACATCACCTTTCTTGACATTTTTGGTCTTCATGAATTCGTACCACCATTTTCATAAAAACTTTTCACCATTGTTTCTTTTGGAAGTGTGCAATTCACATCCAAGCCAATGACCATTATCCATATCAATTATAGTTATTTCACCATCAACATGACCATAACGAGACAATGTTTTTCCTGCCTTCATTGGAAAAATCTGAAAATAATACAATGACTTTAATAACATAATTTATTTTTGCATGTAAAATTTAAAACATTAAACTGAGCAAATTTATTAAATGATGACTTACCATGACATTTTTTTGTGCACTGTTGGTTAATGTTATGAAATAATTTTAATATATCTCAAATTCATCGTCCTCTTCATCATTCTCCTCATCATGGTCATCTTCCTCATATTCATCCCCATCCTTATCATCATCGTCTCCATCATCATCATCATCTCGATCGTCATCGTCATCATCTCCATCAGGATCCTCATCATCATCATCATCATCTGACTCATCTTCTTCTTCTTCATGTCCATCTTCATTTTCCTCTACAGAAATTCCACTCTCATCCTCATCATCAACATTATTATCTACAACACTATCCTCTTCGGCCATGTCACGCAAATTGTCCTCTCCCAAACATATTTCTTTATCCAGAACATCTTTTTCAATTTCACGCTTCATCTTTGCCTTGGACATCATAATTGATTCAACTTGAGACTCCATTGTGTCGTATACACTATAACAAACAAGCGTTTGTTAAAAATAATTTAAATTAAAGGAAAAACCAAATTTATGTTACAATAGTAAACCTGGTGTGAAAACTTCGACTAACTTTTTTGATACCATTATTTCACTTCTTCTCCAAATGGGATAAGTTCTACGCAAACATCATGCTTTTTATAATGTTTAAAGCTAACCACCCACAACAAATATATGCCATGTGTCTTCAAATTAGATATCCTGACATTAATTGCTACAAACTACCCCTCCTACTTATTAAATTAAATTAACCTACCAATTCAGTTCTTTCAAATTTTGAATGTATGCAACATAATGTAATTAAGTATGCCCCATACATTCAACTTTAATGTCACCTCAAAAATACTTCCAAACATATGCACGTGCAAAACAATAATCAAAATTCAGCATGCAAGTACAACTAAAGTCAACGTATACTATTATTAACATTATAATATTACATTCCAAAAATTCGTTGACCATATTTTTAACCTCAAGTTTACAACACAGACGTCTTAAATTTACCAAAGTTTAAGAGGGAACTTTTACCGCTTCATCCACTATTTCATTAATTTGGATCATTTTTACTCAAGAAAAATTAGTCATTTGTGTATGGCTTTTAGTTAATGAAAAACGATGGATTCAACTAACAATGTTGCATCTGCAGCTAGGAAAAAACGTAAATTATCTCTCATGAGCAAGAAACAACAGTCCAATTCAAATTGTAAAGAAAATATCCCTCCAACAGGACAGTCGAGCGCACAATCTAATCAAACCCAATCAATATCACAACAAACACATCTTCATGAATCTACTGGTTATGTTAATAATACTCAACCTTCAAAACGCCAATGTAGGTTCAAAACCAACTCATTTGTTAGACCTGTTGGTGTTAACCTATTAAACCAGTTTCATTCTACAACTACTGTCAACCATGAACATAATGATACAATGGCCGAATCTTCGATGGCTGAAGAATGGCGTTCTGCGAACGTCTTCGCAACCAACAGCATACCACAACAGCAAAATGATGTCTACACTAACAACATACTCCAATCTCGACTATTGGATTCCAGCTCTGATGAAGATTCCAATGATGATTCTGATAGCGAAGTTGATGACCCAAGTGGAGATTACGACGTCGATGACCACCTTCAAGGTTAGTCATTTTATAATATGTTTCCAAAATCAGTTTGCGTAGTCATATAACAATGTAGATGTTATCTAAGTTGTTCACTTATTACTTGGATTCCCATTTTTAACATGTTTTGCGTGAACAGAATTCTTAGACATTGGTGACCCTGTTTGGGAGTGCCAATATTGTTTGGCTTGCATGTGGTATGCTGAAAGAATGAGTAAATCAAGGAATACTACATGTCCTACATTTTCACGATGCTGTCATGGAGGGAAGGTCAAACTACCATTGCTTGAGGAACCACCACGCATTCTGAAAAACCTCTTATTTGAAGGATCAACTGTGGATGGGAAAAATTTTCAGTCCAACACAAGGACTTATAATTCAATATTTTATTTTACATCACCCGGAATGAAATTTGGTACCAAATTCAATAAGGGTGGTGGCCCCCTACTTTAAGGCTGCATGGCCAACCATTGCCATAGAATCGGGACGCTTTTGCCAGAAGTTGGACAGCCACCAAAATATGCACAGCTGTATATTTTCGACACAGATAACGAAATTGACAACCGCATGGAATGTTTTAGGTGAATAATATTTTGATCATGTTATGGGTTACTTACATGTTTTACGTTTCTAATTTGAAGTTTTGCATATGTTATTTACATTATAGGGAAAACAAAACTATCAACGGGAACATAGTTGCCAAATTGAAGAACATGTTGGATCATAATAATGTTCATGCCAAAGTATTTAGAATGGCACGTGATATGCGGAAACATCCAAACATCAAAGATTTAAAACTTAGATTAATCTCTGATCGTCAGACAGATGGTCGCGTTTACAACAAGCCCACAGTTTCAGAAGTTGCTGCCCTTATAGTTGGAGATGTTGACACTGGTACCAAGAGAGATATCATCATTCAAGATCGTGGAGGAAGTTTGCAAAGAATTGATGAGTTTCATCCTTGCATTCTTGCATTTCAATATCCATTGCTTTTTCCTTTTGGCGAGGATAGATTCAGGGATAATATTCTACACGCTTACAAAGGTGAAGTTGTGGTAAATAAAAGAAACCGTCAAACAATAATGGAATGGCTTTCTTTTAGATTGCACCAAAGAAAAAATGAGGCTAAAACAATTTTTGCATCAAGGAGGTTTTTTCAACAATTTTTGGTTGATGGGTACACAATGATGGAAACAGAGAGACTTAATTGGTTGAGAAAAAACCAATCTAAACTGAGAGTTGGGAAGTATCACAAATTAAAAGAGAATGAACGCAACCCGAATCAAGACACAAATGTGAAAGCCGGAAAAAGAGTTGTCTTGCCTTCGTCATTTGTTGGAAGCAAAAGATATATGGATCAATTGTATTTCAACGGTATGGCTATCTCAAGTACGGTTGGGTTTCCTGATTTGTTTTTGACATTCACATGTAATCCAAATTGGCCAGAAATTACAAGAGAGTATGCAAAATACAATTTAAAGCCTCATAATCGTCCTGATATTATCTCAAGGGTATTCAAAATTAAGTTTGATGAATTGATAGTTGATATTACACGCAGGCATATATTTGGAAGAGTGTTAGCATATAAGTTTTATATCATTATTTATACTTTATCATGTTGATGATTTCATTGTTGCTATGCATGTAAGTTTTTTTTTCTATAACAAGTTATTACCATAATTTATGTGCTATTTAAATTACAACCCTACCATAAACACTTTCTACATGTGATGTTTCATTGAATTTTAGCATCTTTTGTTGCATAGAAACAACTTTGTTTCGAATATAAAATTGCCTACTTTGTACATTGCATATGACATTTATTACTGCTGCATCTGGTGACCATTAATGAGCATAACAACCTATGGACAGTCTTTATAATATTATGATTTGAATATATAAACTAAACTTGACCAATGTTACTAGCCATCTGATATGTTTTCTTAAGACAATAATGTTTTCATTTTGGATAGTTTTTAACATCATTATTTAATGAGTTATTTTATACATTTAAATGATAATAATGCTAACATACTCATTTAATTTAATTACATTACAGTCATCTATACAATTGAATTTCAAAAGAGAGGGCTGCCACATGCACACATTCTAATTTTCTTGCACCCTCAGAGTAAGTACCCGAACCCGTCCGATATTGACAAGATCATTTCTTGTGAAATACCTGGCCCTGCAGTACATCTAAGACTTTATGCTTTGGTGAAGCAACATACAATTCATGGTCCATGTGGGTTGGCAAGAATGTCATCACCTTGCATGAAAAATAGGAAATGTTCTAAATTCAATCCAAAACAATTCAATGAGACAACAACAGTTGACAAAGATGGTTACCCTTAATATAGAAGAATGACAAACACCCATAGAGTTGTGAAAAATGGTGTTTCCCTTGACAATAGACATGTTGTTCCATATAACACACGGTTGTTGTTGAAGTTTCAAGCACACATTAATATGGAATGGTACAACCAATGCTCGGCCATAAAGTACTTATTCAAATACATCCATAAGGGCTATGATAGAATTACGGCATCCATTGTCCAATCCAAAGGAGGAAGTTCAAGTTCGGGTGGTGCTATAGATGAAATTCAACAATATATTGATTGTCGTTACGTCTCACCAAGTGAGGCATGTTGTAGAATTTACTCTTTCAAAATTCATGCACGAAAACTAGTTGTGGAACGTATGTTCTATCATTTAATAGGAGATAATGCTGTATTTTTTCCTGGCCATGCCACAATGGAGAATGTTCTTGAAAAAGCAAGTGTGACCGAGTCGATGTTTACTTCTTGGCTTATTGTAAATGAAAAGTATGAAGAAGCAAGAACCCTCACATATGGTCAATTTGTATCTAAGTTTGTTTATGATAAAAAGCTCAGATGTTGGAAACCAAGGAAGAAAGGTTTTACAATTGGCCAGTTGATTTGGGTTCCACCAACAATGAGGGAGTTGTTATATTTAAGAATGATGCTAACCGTTGTCAAAGGACCAACCACTTACGAACAAATTCGTAAGGTTGGTGATATACAATACTTTAGTTTCAGAGATGCATGTTTTGCCATGGGATACCTTGAAGATGACAAGGAATTTATTATGGCTATAAAAGAAGCAAGTGAGTGGGGTTCGGGAGGATTCTTGAGAAAATTATTTGTAATTATGTTGTAGTCAGGTGCAGTCAATAGACTATGTCATGTATGGAACAATACTTGGACATGGTTATCGGATGGTATTTTGCATGAACAACGTGTTTTATCTTCCAATTCGGTATAATTTTCACATTTTGAATTTATGACAGAATTATTTAATTTAATGTTTCCTTGCATAACCTTTAAATGAAATGCAACTACTGATGTTTTGATTATCTCAAAATAGGTCTTGTATTAAATGATGACGAAATTCAAAATTTGACATTACTTGAAATTGAAAAGATTTTGCAAGCAAACAGACGTACTTTGAAGGACTTTAAACCGATTCTATATCCAAATGGCTATGTTTTGGAACATCTTGGAAATCAATTGATATACGACGAACAAAATTATGATGTTGAAGAACTAAAATCACAATTTGCAAGCTTGTATGCATCACTGACAGGTTTGTTCTACAAATGACATTTAGCTACATTAGGATGCATGAATGATAGACACCCAACATAACGTTCTTCCATGTGGCTAAAGTTCTGTCATAAACTTTGGACATATATATGACTACATGGCTCGTTATGATACTTATCACGATCTCTACTGTTACATGCAAAACTATCAATAAATTTTACACTTTTAATATAACATGTTATCTTTGAAACTGAATGTAAAACGTTATATTATATTAAATTGTGTGATATGCTCCTATTATGAAATTCGTCAATTTGTATATTGCTTTCTAATAGGGGTTTATGTGCTTTTTTTTAGATGAACAGAACCAGATATTTCATAAAATCATCAAGGCAGTAGCAGGACAAAAAGGTGGGGTCTTCTTCTTGCATGGACATGGAGGAACCGGTAAAATATTTAAGTGGCAAACTCTTGCAAGTTATTTGCGATCAAAGCGTCAAATTGTAATTACCGTTCCCTCGAGTGGGATCGCAGTACTTTTGCTACATGGGGGGAGAACTGCTCATTCGAAATTCAAAATTCCCGTGCCAACTTTAGAAAATTTACTTTGCAATATTGAACCAAAGATGACCTTGCAGAAATGCTTAGACAAACGCAGTTGATAATTTGGGATGAGACTCATATGGCTCACAAACATGCATTCGAGGCTCTTGATAGAACACTTAGAGACATAATGGGTAAACATCCTAATGCTGAATCCATTTTTGGGCGCAAAGTCATTGTTTCTGGAGGTGATTTTAGGCAAATTCTCCTCGTTGTCCCAAGAGGAACACGTTATAATATTGTACACAGTGCTTTAAATGCCTCATACATTTGGAATGAATGCGAAGTACTTACCCTTACAAAAAATATGAGACTTCAAAGTGGCCAAAATCCATCTGAATGCTTTGAAATTGAAAACTTTTGAAAATGGTTGCTTAATCTTGGTGAGGGAAAATTTTCTGAATCAAATGATGGATATGCGGAATTTGAGATACCTCCTGAAATTTTAATAAGATATTTTGAGGATCCAATAGAAGCAATTGTTAACAGTACATATCTAACCTTTTTGGATAACTACCAATCATATGATTACCTCAAGAGTCGAGCCATTCTAGCAGCAACAATTGAAACAGTTGATGAAATCAATGATCATGTTCTTAAGCTTATGCCAGGTGATTTATTAAAATTTACATTTTGTGCTACAATTTATAGTTTATATTCTTCTATTTTACTAATATTTTAAGCAATTTAATGGAGCTAAATAAATTTTTTCATTCATTTTAGGTGAGTCAAGAGACTACTATAGCTCAAACTCAATTGATAGGTCTGAAATACATGACATGGATGTAATTCAAATGTTGAGTCCAGAATTTCTCAGCACTCTAAGAACTTCTGGATTACCCGAACATCACATTAAATTAAAAATTGGGACTCCTATTATGTTAATAAGAAATCTTTATCAAACAGAAGGTTTGTGTAACGAGACACGTTTGGTTGTGACTAAAATGGCTAATCATGTGCTTGAGGCAAGAATAATGGGTGGTAAAGGTCATGGGAATATCATTTATATACCACGAATGGATATGTCGCCTTCACAATCTCCTTGGCTATTTAAATTGAATAAGGGACAATTTCCAATTATTGTCTTGTATGTTATGACCATCAACAAACCACAAGGTCAATCTCTTGATTGGGTAGGTTTATACTTGCCTCGCGATGTCTTTAGCCACGGTCAAATTTATGTTGCTATTTCAAGGGTGACATCAAAGAAAGGAATCAAGATTTTGGCGCATGATGAAAAGAATAATGGCAAAGAATCAACAACAAATGCTGTTTATAAGGAGGTATTCCATAATATATAAGAGGTATAACAATTATTAAACTTTACATTTAATTCCTTTGTATATTTTTGTGTCATATATTGTTAATGTATAATCATATTAATATGTTTTTTTTTTATACTTTGACAGTGGTGGACATTTTGGTGACAAGTTGTATTATTCTGGATTAAAATAGCTACGCCACATTTTATTACTTAATGTAATAATTTTTGAAAAGGCAATGTATTGAATCGTATATAATGTAATACTTTTTGGAATTGTCACAATAAATATTTTTCAAAATGACGACTTCCATATATATATATTGGAATTGAAATGGCTGAAATTGGATTTGAATCCAAACTCCTATTTCCCACAGTTTGGTTTCAAAAACATTTAATAATTTAAAACATTTTTTCTGATTCTGAATTAGTTTTTAAAACTAATTATGCACAGCTTTGTAATATAACTTTTATATTACAAACTTTAGAAATATGTTTTATAAATTGCAATTCACAAAAATGATTATACTGGTTATAATGATTCAAAAATTATAAAAAGATAACTTATATGTTTAGTAAAAGCAAAGCATTTTCAACATAGATTAAAATAACACAAAACCATGTTGTACCAACAAAACAATACTTATATTACATACTTGAGTCATAATGAAGTTCCATTTCCGACATTGTAATTAAAACATGTTCTTAAACTTAATAACACATAATATGCCATTTCTAAATCCAAAACGAAATAATTGATACAGATTTCATGTTTGAGCATCAACGATTAAGCAAATGGAGGAACAGTAATGGAAAATCCAAGCTTATCTCCTTTTTTTAAGGTTTTTCGCCTTCGAGTATTCATACCAACCACTGCCAATATATTTCTCTTTCTTACAAATCTTCTTATTCCTTTTACCATAGTGAACCTCCCCGTAGTAGCTCTTACTAGTGTCAGAATTAATCAACTCTATAGCTGTCTGGTTCCAGTAGAGACATTTTTTCATTATTCGTCTTGGGAAATGCTATACAGATATAAACAAAAAATTTCATTTGAAACTATATGTGTAACAAATAAATAACACAACTTAAGTTATTTTTTATAAATTACCAAAACTTGATTTTGAGCTACGTCGGCTTCAGTCATTTCTTTCTCCCGAAAGTATTCATCGTCAGAAGGGTCTGAATGTTCATAATCAGAATCACCAATGTGATTATTAGTGTTTGGATCACGGAAAGCTCTGGCCAATCTCAAACATATGTCCCAAAGCATCTTTCTCTTCAAAGCTTAGTTTGTCGGCTCTGCATTGCAACATCATGAAAGACTGTTAAAACAAACTCATATTATTGTCCAATCTAACATGTGAAACAATAAAGCCTAACCAAATTAATATTGCGTATCTCAACCGTTCTTTATATATATTATACCTTTCCATGCGTTTCTGATGCACATCTCTTATAGACGAACATTCTGCAACAAACTTTGAATGCGATATTGCTTCTAACTTTATCCCATTTCGTGTTTGGCATAGCGGTTTACCAAGTTTAAGAGCTATCTTTCTACAATACATTTGTATCAAATTTTCAGAACCAACATAATGTATCAGACATTGATAAAGTAGGAACAACACGCTTTCTTACTAAACATACAACATCATATTTTGAATCATTCCCCATATACTCAAGTAATCAAACTACTAATGTGTATTATTACAAACATAATGGTTTTTTTCTTAATATATTATCTTCAACTAATATAATGACTAACGTTAAACAACTAATGCATTACCGTTTTAAGTAATCCCGATAAGCACTGTTCATTGGATCATCTTTTCCATTTCTTCCTAAACCTTCATCACTGCATTGTCGAAGAAGGAATTTTCCAAGCTTTTTCGAAGAATTTTGACAGGGCTGTGACTCTTTTCCACTCCCTCCTAAACCTTCATCACAACATTTTTTCATAAACATAAACGTACAATCATATTAAAAGTTTGGCTACAAATATTAATAGTACACATTCTACATTTACCTAATTTCGCCTTTTCCTTTGACATCTTTGTTCTTTATCCCTTTCATACCGTCGCTACTCGATGATGGCTAATACAACTCAAATGCATTCAGTTTTGGTGGTGCAAGACAAACACGTGTCCCAGAAATTTCATGCCTGCATTATGAAAAACTCAAATAATCAAATGTGCCATGTATATTATTACAGAATTTATTTCCCATGTATGTTAAATTCTTTGCATTTCAAGAAACAATACCTTATAATGCCTTTTCCCCTATCCTCTATGACGGATAAGGCTTTCATACCAGCATTTGAGTTCTCAGAAACTGCAAATTGCACAGACTTATGTTGCTGACCTGACTGTTTCATTTTGTGTAGACTGCATTTAGATCAAAACATTAGAAATAGATAACTTTGTACCATTTTCTAACTAATTCATTCAAACCAAATAATTGCAACATATCAAATCACAAATGGAAAATCATATATACATTCGTAACGAATAATTCCTTTCACAGTTGTTATTCAATTTACCTCTTGCTGGTTTTTCGTTTTGCTTCCTGGATGCTACAACGACGTACCACATCTTTAGAATTAGATGTTTCTCCCACTGTCCTTTTGCCATCTACTACATCCCTTTTCCCACTACATTTCAATATCAAACAATAAAAATATACCAATAAATTGAGGATGATATATGTCACCCATGTTTTTTATCTTCAATGAGTATAACTATTAAATGTATAACACTTCTTAAAAACATTTCATCATAAATATATGGGTACAACCATGGATAAACGCATGCAAGACTTACTTGACTTCTAAAACAAACGTATTCATCTTAGGACCGTCTTCCAAGACTCAACAACTCAACAGATGAAATTAAAAATGTCATTAATTGCATGCAATGATATTTTTAACACATAATACATGTTTTAGGTTTTCTCAATCAAACGACCAACTGTCGATCTTTGTTAATCAACACAATCTTTGCGTCCAGAGGTTCCTCCCGCGTTCATAGCATTTGCATGCTGGTTTTTTCCCTTCTGAATCTTCTGCTTCCTACCCTGACGGTTATTGTCTGTGTCCGCAGCGTTAACTTCATCGATCAGTGCTTCTATGGTGGATTTTATAAACTCTTCATCCATTTCGGATTCAGATGAAGAACTGTATAAATTTCAAAATACCAAACATCATTTCGAAAGACTTACCAAATTATTTTTGAAACCGATTCTTCGAATTAACAAAACCGCTTACCCGTTTGAGACATAGATGGGACAATGATACATTGTTCTTCTTCAAGATTGTTTTCTTTTTTCTGTTTCAGTGACTATGTTTGCGCAGTGAACTTTTCCCTAATTGTTAGCTTTTGGAACAAAGTTAGTAATGTATATGAAACGTCTAAAATAGAAATTCTAACCCACTTTCGTGTATTTTGGTTTTTGCATTACTTTTTATTATATACATATTCTGCTTTTCTTTAATAATTATTAACAATATATATATATATATAAATATATATATATATATATATATATATATATATATATATATATATATATATATATATATCTTTTTCATTTATTATTCATAATATTATTTTTGTATTATTATTATTTTTTATCATAACATTCATATAATATATTGCATAATTATAACTTAATTAATTTATTTATTTATTTCCTGCTATAGTTATTAATTCATATGTATTTTTCTAATCAACAATATTTTTTTTCAATTTGAAAAACAAATACGCTTCAGTTACGTCAAATCCTCGAACATAAGTCCCCGTGCGACAACACGGGTTAGTTACTAGTTGTTACTGAGGTTGTAACTTTAGATGCCTATTGGATATTTATATATTTTTCATTGGAGTATATGCTGATGGAATATTATTCCTGTTTGGTGACTGTTTGGAAACATGTTAGATTATATGTCTGGTGGTTGCTTGAACCCTAGAGGAATAAATTTAGGAGATATTGTGCAAACCGCCATGCTCCTCCTATCCTTCTAATGGTTGCATGCATATGACATTGTCAATGTGTCACATGTAGTCATTATCTATAAAATTTATATGAAATAGAACATTTTAATTAGGTAATTAATATAATTGTTCGCGGACATCTAAATTTTATCTACATGATTTAAAAATTTACAGGTCTCCCACCGGCCATATATCTATTTTTATATTATAATCTCTGAACATATTATGATCTTGACTATAGGTTATATTACATCAATATATAACAAATGATATAGATCAGTCATGCATGAAAATTACATGAAGGTTTATACATGTTAATTTACCTTGAGACCTTAATTACTTTGATGAACTTAGTAAAAGTCGGAATTAGTCAATTGAACTAATTGAATCTCGAGTCGAAAGTTTCTCTAGTTTGAGCTTTGCATGATTTTTAAAATATTGATATGTATTAATAATTTGAAAATGGTTTGGACTAGTTTTTGAAATCCCCTCATCCAAAAAAATACATTTAAGTGGTTTTTTCTTTTAAAAAAACTTTTTTTTTATTTGAAGCTTGAGTGCTTATGAAATTAGGAATTTTTCTGACGATTTTTCCTTAAAATTTCACCATGATTACAACCATCAAAACTCATAATTTTCTTCTCATAAGTTCTTAAAGTGAATGGAAAATATTAAGTTTGGGGTTGCTTTTAGAGGTGAGCAAAATTTTAAGTTTGGGGTTAGGGCACAAGAGATAAGTGGTCAAAAAATTTAGAAAATAAAAAGTGGAAAAAGTCACTTCTTATAAATAAAAAATAGAGAAAAAAATTAAAAAAGAATGATCGATTCTCTAGTACCATTAAGAAGGAACAAAGGGGTATGAGAATAAAAGAAGAACTAGGCACCTAACTCTAAAGGTTTAAACCTAATTTTCTAAATGCGTCCTACCCGAACATAAGTCAATTTACAACCTAAAAAGACCTCTTATGTGTGTGTGTGTGTGTTATGATTTCTATGATAAACTGTATTAGAACATGATCAAGCTAAGTTTAATTTATTTTGCATGTTGATTGAGTGATAACCCGATCAATTGAGCGAGATATAGTGAGTTGAGCGACAACTTGAGTACTTGTCAATGTTGAGGACGTTTTTCGAATTTGTCGAATGAAAGTTGGACGCTGCTGTTATTGTACGACTTGTTGTCTGTTGAAATGTGCAGTTGCAGGCGAGTTGCTTGAGGACAAGCAAAGATTCAAGTTAGGGATTATGATGGCAGTCCGTCATTGTATCTAATTAGTCGAAGAATCGGGGAAAAATAAGCGAAAGAGAAGCCAAAATGTTATGAAGAAAGACCCAAGAATGAGTGAAAAATAGCGAAGTGTGGAAGAATGAGACTTAGTGGAAATTCTGGTGCAAAAATGGTGAAAAATACATAGCTACTCGAATAATCACGCGTGCCATCACGTGTTATCGCGTGCACGAGAAAGGAAGAAGAGTTGCATCGCGCACGATGCTTATATAATGTGCGCGATGGGTGCTTTTCTGGGCCTTTTTCTAACGCGTTCTAACCAGTTCTGAGTGCTTTTTAAGGGGATTTTCTGGTGTTTGACAAGGGTTACAAATTTTGGAGGCTAGAGCAGGATTTTGAGAGCACAATTGGAGATTTTTAGAGCATTTGAAGCCATTGGAGGCCATCTCTTCAAGGAACTTCTTATGTTATTTTCATCTATCGATTACGGTATTATTTTCTGAATAATGTGTAGCTAAATTCTCCTAGGTTAGGCTGTGTTATGATGAACCTATTTCTATATTATTGGATTCTATGTTGATTTGACCGTTGTATGAACTTATTGATATATAATTCTATTAAGTTGTTTCTTAATCTTAATGCTTTTTATTTGAGTTACTCTGTTAATCTGGTTTTGGACACATATGGATTACTGACCCTTAGCCTATGTGTTGGACCTAGGGTAATTGTTCTACTTATGCTGGTCGAATAGGGATAAAAGACTATGAGTAATGGCATAGTGAATTAACGTGCTATACATCGCCTAACCCTGCTTATGTTGGCGGACTAGGGATAGAAAACTCTGAGTAGTGGTTAGTGAGTCAATTCGTGAGGGACCGACTTTAACGGTTTTGTTAATTTTCCGTGGGGTTATAGTGAATAGATCATTCATACAAGGTATTAAACATCAACAATAGAGTAATATAGGATTCTACAACACAACCTGACTGCTTTCATGACATTGTTTACCCGTTTAATTACTTTTCGCGCTGAAACTTGCACCCCCTTATTTACTGTTTTCCTTTAAATTATACAAATCTTGTCTTGTTCGAACGCAATCCTTGTGGGTTCAATCTTTTTATTACTGCAACATTATTGGTACACTTTCCGAGAAGTCATCTGAGCTCAATGGAGATGAACCTGCCAAGAATTCAAATTCCCTAGCTTTGAATTCCTCTATAAAACGTGTAAAGTCTCATAAAGTCCAGAACTCTAAAGAAGGTTTTGAAGAAGACTCAGATGATGAGGAAATGGCGTTTATCATTAAAATAATTTAATACTTGGCCAAGAAGAACTAAAGATTCTCTGGTAGAAGCAGTGGTTTCAGAGGATCAAGTTAAAGAGATAAGAAGGATGATTAGAAGGGTTGTTTAAAGTGCAAGAAGTCTAGTCACTTCATTGCTAACAGCCCAGAGCTGCAAAAGGACAAGTCAAAGAAGAGAAGCTTCCAGAAGGACAGCTTTAGAAACAAGTTTAAGAAGAGTCCCATGGCAACACAAGATGGACTTGACAATGAAGAAGACTATGAGAAAAATGAAGAACAAGCCAATCTATCTTTGATGGCTCTTGCATCTTCTGAAGCAGAATCTGACTCAGATTCTAGTTCAGAATCTAAAGAGGATGGGGTATTTTCTAAACTATCTAGTTCTAATTTGATTACTTTTATTCAAGATCTTATGAGTAGGTGTCAAGAAAAGGTCAGAAACATGAAAATATTAACAAATCAATATGATCTATTGAAAGATGAATTAAGATTTGTTTAAAACAAGTTTGAAACTCTTGAGAGGAAATCATATTGCTCCTATTAAAGATGTATCTAATAAAACTCTTGATGAGCATGAAATGGCTCTTCAAGAATTGATCTTAACTGGCCTTAAAAGAACTAAACTTGCATCCATAACCTATGGTGTAAGTAGAAGCAGAAGAGAAGGTATTGGTTAATATCAAAAACCTTTTAACCCAAGGACTGAAACCGTGATTAAACCATAAGATCCTTCTTTTTCAAAATTTACTAAAAATGGTTAGACTGTTATTTTGTACCTGATTCTAACAATGCAAAGGTTCTGAACCAATCAGAACCTAAAATTGTTGAGTCAAGGGTTCTGATGAAACCAGAACCTGAGACTCTAAATTCAAAGGTTTCGAAGTCATTAGAACCTAAGACTCTGAAGTCAAAGGTTTTGAAGAAACCAGAACCTAAGGCATCAGGTCATGAGGTTCTGAAAGTTTTAGAACCTATGGTCAAAACTCATTCAAGACAACAAACTTCTAAATGAAAAGTCTTGAATGATTCTAAGTCTTTCCATATGAGAGCAAAGGTACAAAACAAGAGAAAATTTGTCATAACTAATCCTAAAGGACCCAAAAGACTATGGGTACCTAAATTTGAAATCATTTTTGCTGCATATATTCTTCAAGGGAAAATCAAAGTGGTAGTCATGGTACCTGGACGATGGCTATTCACGATATATGACAGGAGAAAAGCATATGTTCTAAACCCTCACTCTGAAAGAGGGAGGAACTATGGGATTTGGAGGAAACCAAAAAGGGAAGATCATTGGTATAAGCACTATTGGTAACTCCTCTATCTCTATTAATAATATTTGGTTAGTAGATGAACTAAAACATAACCTACTTAGCATAAGTCAATTTTCTAATAGTAGTTATGAAGTAGTGTTTAACAAGAACATTTGTATAGTCATGAACAAAATTGATGAATCTCTAGTGTTCAAGGGTAAGAGGAAAGGAAATATTTATAAAATTAAATTTTCTGAATTGGCTTATCATAAGGTATTTTGCCTTCTATCAGTATATGATGAAAAGTGGGTATGGGACAGAAGGTTAGGTCATGCTAACTAGATATTAATCTCCAAACTTAGTAAGTTAAAACTTGTTAAAGTGCTTCCAGATCTTAACTATCATTCAGATGCTCTCAGTGGAACATGCCAAATAGGGAAAATTAACAAAACCTCTTTTAAAACAAAAAACTTTGTCTCTACCTCCAGACCCTTATAACTTCTTCACAATGATTTGTTTAGTCATATTAGTATTGCATCAATTAATGGGAAGAAATATGAACTTGTCATAGTTGATGAATTTAGTAGATGGACTTGGGTTAAATTCCTTAGAACCCAGGATGAATTATATGATGTGTTTAGTGTCTTCTGCATACAAATACAAAATGAAAAAGAGTAAAAAAGTTAAAAGTAAGGAGTGATCATGAAAGAGAATTTGAAAATGAACCTTTTGAAAACTTTTGTGAAAAATAGGGAATTCTTCATGAGTTCTCTTTTCCTAGAACTCCACAACAAAATGAAGTTATAGAGAGAAAGAACAGATCCTTACAAGAAATGGTCAGAACCATAATTCATGAAAATAACTTACCTAAGTACTTGTGGCCAGAAGTTGTAAACACAACATTTTATGTTCAGAACATGATCTACATCAAACCCATTTTGAACAAAATTGCATATGATATTACAAAGGAAGAAAACCTAGCATTTCTTATTTTCATCAGTTTGGATGTACATGTTACATCTTGATGACACTCCGTCATTGTATGATTTCGGTCGAAGAAACGGACAAAATAAGTTAAAGAGAAGCAAAACTGAAGAACAAAGGCCAAAGAAAGAGGAAAAATATCTAAATGTGGAGAAATAGGGACTTAGTGGAAATCGGGTGAAAAGGGGGATCAAAAGCGTGCAGCTACTAGAATAATCACGCGCAGCATCGTGCGCGCGATAGGGAAGTAAAAGTTGCATCACGCATGCCATGCAGATCATCATGTGTGCGATGACCCTTTTTCTAGGCTTTTTATGACGCATTCTGGTCCATTTTGAAGGCTTTTTAAGGGGACTTTTGGTACTTTTTCAAGGGTTACGAATTTCTATAGGAAAAGTGACGATTTACAACACCATAAGGCATTTTTTGAGAGCATTTGAAGCCATTGAAGGCCAATTATTCAAGGTGATTCTTATGCAAAACTCTTATTATTATTTGGTATTGTATTTTGAATTATGAGTAGCTAATTCTCTCTAGGTTAGATTGTGTTTGATGAACCTATTTTGATATTGTTGGGACATATGTTAGGCGTTCCCCAGTAAGTTGGTTCCTTTCAACCTTTTTTTGATAAGGATGGTGTTTCACAGTAACTTCTTTGCTTCAACCTTTTGTTGATGTCCCCAAACAAGTCGTACTCATTGATGTACCGACATATCTCCAACAAACATGAACTTTTGTCAATAATCTTACTATTATCATTTTGGTAATAGCAAGTTGTGTGTTGATCTTACCCTCATCCTTTTGGTGATGGCGATCATTGTGTGTGCGCTTACTGTTATCCTTTTGGTGATAGCAAGTCGTGTGTGTTTACTATCATCCTTTTGGTGATAGACCTGTCATCCTTTTTGTGACGAAAATCTTTGCATGTGTTCTCTATCATCATTTTGGTGATATATTCGTCATCCTTTTGGTGTCGGAAATCTTTGCGTGTATTCTCTATCATCCTTTTGGTGATAGATCCGTCATCCTTTTGGTGTCGAAAATTAGTGTGTGTTCTCTATCATCCTTTTGGTGATAGATCTGTCATCCTTTTGGTGTCGGAGTTGTGTTGTGTACTTACTATCATCCTTTTGGTGATATCAAGTTTTTGACCTTGTTGGTAGCGGTATAGGGCAAGCAACAAAAGTTTTGGAAGTATTTTTTCGGGAATTATAGTGTCCGCAGAGATCGGTGCTACTGAACTGTCACTCGACAATTTAATTGTTAATGAGTTTGGGTTTAAATGGTTTAAAGCGTAAATGCGAAAAAGTAAATAAGAACATAAGAAAATTCATTCATCAGAGAGAAAAGACTTATCAAGCATGTATATATTCCACTCGTCACAGACTTAAACTTATCGACCAGTTACACTCAATTTACAATACTCCTCAATATCACTCGGTATCGCTCACAATAGTGTTCATCTCTGACACACCGAGCTGAGAAACAACCGTATCACTGTCTTCGTCACTCTCGAGCACGAAGCCTCGAAATACGGAAGGCATTTAAGTTCTGACACCCATACTGATTGTTAGCCCTAAATCTATCTCTAGCATCCAGAAACTAACAGATAATTATCCTTAATCGAAGTTTGTGACGTTTATCTCTAACACGACCCAAACCCCAAGCATTTAAGCAAAAATCAAGAACAATCACCAACAGAGATTTGTAAAGAAAATTAAATATAACGCCATGGGTGACAAATGTACATAAGATCAAAGTAAAAACATATACAAACCCAACAAAGAAGAAATACATGAAGAAAATCAGAAATGAACCAAACACTTCACGGATTGTCAAAGTCGATCGATGAGAAATCCACCCCAGATCATCCAAATGCAAGCTTCCATGATGTTTTCTAAGCAAATCCTATGAAGAAATGAAGTTTGATGGAGTGGGAGCAAAAAATACCCAAAACCATCCCCTAAAAAATCTGTTTTTCCACTATTTATGGACTGTCAAAGTCGCAGACCGCGCTAAGCGCGCTATGGGCGCTAAGCGCGCCCTAAAAAATTGTTAAACCGCCTTAAAAGCGCGTTAAGTGGGCTAGGAGCGTGCTGAGTGTGCTACTCACTGGAATTTGCTCCTTCCGTGGGCTAGGAGCGCGCCTGGGCTAGGAGCGCGCTCCTAGCATGATTGAAAATCCAAAGCTTGTTTTCTTCATAACTTTTGAACCGTAATTCTGTTTTTCGCCCGGTTCGAAGCGTTGGAAAGCTTATTCAATGCTCTATACAACAATGGCAAAATCCCACTGCTTGAATACCTACAAAAATGAGATAAAATCAATTATACTCAATGATATTTACACGAAACGCAATATATACACTAAAATGTAAACTATACGCATTTATAAACAAAACAGGGTTTATTCGTATGATATTTAACAAAAACCAGTGATAAGTGCAACAAAAATCATATACAAAAGTAGGTACATTTTGCACTTATCAGACCTCACTTTCATCCTTTTGGTGAAGGGTCATTGAGTTGTGTGTGTTTTCTATCATCCTTTTAGTGATAGATCTGTCATCCTTTTGGTGTCGGAAATCCTTGTGTGTGTGTGTGTGTGTGTTCACTATCGTCCTTTTAGTGATAGATCTGCCATCCTTTTGGTGTTGAAAACCTGTGTGTGCTTACTGTTATCCTTTTGGTAATAGCAAGTTGTGTGTGTTCTCTATCATCCTTTTGGTGATATATTCGCCATCCTTTTGGTGTTGGAAATCTTTGCGTGTGTTCGTTATCATCCTTTTGGTGATAAATCCGTAATCCTTTTGGCGTCAGAAATTTGCGTGTGTTCTTTATCATCCTTTTGGTGTCGACGTTGTGTTGTGTACTTACTATCATCCTTTTGGTGATAGCAAGTTTTTGACCTCACTTTCATCCTTTTGGTGAAAGGTCATTGAGTTGTGTGTGTTATCTATCATCCTTTTGGTGATAGATATGTCATCCTCTTGGTGTCGAAAATCCTTGTGCATGTGTTCACTATCATCCTTTTGGTGATAGATTCGTCATCTTTTTGGTGTCAGAAATCTGTGTGTGCTTACTATTATCCTTTTGGTAATAACAAGTTGTGTGTGTTCTCTGTCATCCTTTTAGTGATAGATCTGTCATCCTTTTGGTGTCAGAAATCTGCGTGTGTTTACTATCATCCTTTTGGTGACAGATCTGTCATCCTTTTGGTGTCGGAAATCTGGGTGTACTCACTTTTATCCTTTTGGTAATAGTGAGTTGTGTGTGTTTTCTATCATCCTTTTGGTGATAGATCTGTCATCCTTTTGGTGTCAGAAATCCTTGCGTGTGTTTACTATCATCTTTTGGTGATAGATTCATCATCTTTTTGGTGTCGGAAATCTCTACGTGTGTTCTCTATCATCCTTTTGGTGATTGATCTGTCATCCTTTTGGTATTGGCAATCTTTAGTCTTTGTGAGCTCACTATCATCCTTTTGGGAATAGCCAACTTTGTTGACCTCACTGATATCCTTTTGGTGTCAACAATCTTTGCAGTTTTGATCATATTGTCATCCTTTTGGTGTCAGTAATTTCTTTCATGGTGATCTCATCTTCGTCTTTTTGTTGATGACAACCTTTTGCAAGTCATTCAGTGTTCACTCGAGGGTCGACATTGATCTGTTATCCCACTTCCCAAACATCTTTCTTCCTTTTAAGACGAATTCAGAGTCTTCTTCGTATCTAAATGACTTCTACCATGAAAGAGTGAACACCGTAGCAGTTCATCTTACTAGGTTTAAGCCAATTAGATAGGGGCATCTATCATACCCCAAATTTGTCCTACCTGTATGTTATCCTCATTTGTGTTTCTATCTACTAACCATTATTCAAAAAATCCAAAAAAATATGAAGTTGCTTTAATGTTTCTTATTGTCTAGACTCAGGGTTTTGCAAGATGAATCAGGATACATTTGAGGTTATCAGGCCAAGTGTGTGTGCAGTAATGGTTGAGATTCAGGTGAGTTTAACATAATCTTGGTCAAACAAATTAGAATCGATTCATCTACAAGTCATCTGTGTCATGGGCTGTTTTGAGTGCAAAGATGTGAACTTAATTCAAGTGCTTTGGGATTGAAGATCATTAAGGACCAGATCATGGACAATTAGGGTTTTCTGCAGTACATGATTCTTATTTCAAGGCAGGTCCATAATATTGCTCAAGAGGATTTGGGTTTAACACAATTCAAGTGGCTAGGGCAAGACTCATTCATTTGTGGTTCGAGATTTTGATTTAATCAAAGGTTCAAGATTAATTCATGTTTAGTCTCATTTCTCAAGATTTGAATCAAGGCTTTAATTCAATGCAAGTTTGAATTTTTATTGATAATGAAAGGTGGCTTTCAGTGGATTCATTTCAATTTATTCAAGTATGGAGCCAAGCATTACTTCATTCCAATTTAAGATGTGAAAAATTCAAGTTATTTGAGTTCAAGTATTTTTGTCAACATGGTTCAACTAAAAATGGAGGGTGTAAATTGCATTCAAAAGCCCGTATCAATTAAAGTCCATGTCATTATAGAATTCCTACAAAAATGATACAAGTTCCATACAAAAGTGTAAAGCCCATTACATGATTTTATACAAGGCCCGTGCTATTTTTTAAGTCCCCGTTACAAGTAATGTTTGCCAAAAAAGAAGAATCAAGTCAAGTTGTCAAAGTTACAAAACAAAAATAAAGCATCAACATGACATATAATAAGTCGTTCCAAGCCCACATCAATGCATTATACTACTTCACCAAGCCCGTGATAATAACCAAGCCATTACCATATGAATTTCCAGCCTCCACAAATCCACAACAAGCCATGAGGCAAGGTCACGCACACCAGCCTTCATACACCTTCAGTCCACACCAAGCCAATTTTAACACATACCCCACACGCAAGGCCAAGGCAATGAAAAAAACACGTCACAACCTGTACGTCACAAAAACGACAACAACGTTAACAACACATCTGCGTATTCGACACTGCAGTAACAACATTCGAATTTCATGTTGTTTTATGTTTGTTTTTCTTGATTCAATTTTGTTTTAACATTGTAATTTCGTACTGCTTGTGCCTTTATACTGTGTTGATTTGGTGAACATTCTATAGTTGCTGGCAGTTTTAATTTTTTCGAGTGTGTTCTTAGCTTGATGTTTTCGTGATTTTTTTTTTTGTCTTGTTTAGAGTTAGTGTTGGTTTAATTTTGATAAACATTATCTTTGTTGGTATTAGTGTGTAGTTAATCTCTTGTTCCATATTTTAGTACTGGAGATTCTTGGTTGGTTTAATGAAGGTTCAATGTTATGGTTTCTATATTATTGATGTTTGGTTTATGAGTTTTTTTATATTTAGTAAATATTGTTACAATCTAATAAACAATATTGTGGTACTGTTCTGTAATTTCATTGCGCTTAAATCGAATTTCGATATGTGGATACGGTAATTTCATATCGTTATGTCACTAAAGTTCAATACATTAATAGATATTTTCGCCGTGTTTGGTTCTTGCGTACTACACTCCACTTTTGTAGGCGTTATGCACAAACCGGTTTGGAGCATACTGTGGATTATTCGATTCGATTTATTTTATACTTGTTTCTTTGTTTATCAGTTGTTTTAATCAAATTAATTAAATAGTTTTTGAATTTGATTTAATCATTTAATTTTGTTAATCAATTTTAATTAACTTGATTATTTGACTTAATCAGATAATTTTGATAATTAATTTTAATTAGCTTAATTAATCAATTAATCAAATTCCAATCATTTAATTTTATTAATCAATTTTAAGAAACCTAATTATTCTATTACATTAATTTTTAATTGAATAATTTTGATAATTAATTTGGATTAATTTAATTAAGCGATTTAATCGACTTTGACCATTTGATTTTGTTAAATAAAATTTGGTCAACTCATTCGTAATTGTTTCAATATCTCTTTCAAACCAAACCCAACCATTTCCATTATTGACTTTAATACATTTCCAAATCATTTTCATAATCGATTCCAAGTACTTGATCCAACGTAAAGTTATTCAAACTCTTTTCCTAATAAATCACCGATTGAAAAAGATTGGGGTAGAAGTGATTTTCCTCTCTTTTTCCGAATGTTCATGTGACAGTTGCACTTAGCCTACCGTTTGAACATTTGTCAATCGTTTTAAAATACTCTTAAATTAAATGACTTAAGTCAATTTTTTGATGGATGAAAAAGTTGGGGGTGGAAGAAATTTTCCTCACTTTTCCCAAGTATTTGTGTGATGGCCGCACTTAGCCTACCATTCGAATACTTGTCATCCGTTGAATGAAACGTGACTTGATTTACCAAACAAATTTCATAATTAATCGATTGAAAAAGATTAGGGTGGCAGCAATTTTCCTCTCTTTTCCCAAATATTCATGTGATGGTCGGACTTAGCCTACCGATTGAATATTCGTCAATCACTTAAAAAACACAAACCAACAACCCGTAGTTTCACGAACTACAAACACTTTAATTCTTCATTTTTGTCCAAATGAAGATACGTTGGCACAAGGGCCCTAATCCTTGGCGAGCTACCTTTTTGTTTTTTTACCCATCTACCTTTTCTTTTTCCATATACATCTTTCCTCGTAGTCCTCCGAACTACAGATGCTCTAATTTCTCATTTCACAATGAGAATACGTAGGCGCAATGACCCTAATCCTTAGCGAGCACCCTAATAAAAAACCATTCATTTCCCTTTGGCATTCATTTTCGCATCAATTCACTTTTGAAGAAAGCAAATAATCATTAGCGAACATTCGATCATAAATTAGACTAAGAGGTTCCCGTTGAGTACAACGAACGTGAGGGGTGCTAATACCTTCCCCTTGCGTAATCGACTCCTGAACCTAGAATTTGGTTGCGACGACCATGTTCTTATCTTTTAAAGGTTTTCTCGATATTTTCTTATTCCTTTTGGAACAAATAAAGTTCGGTGGCGACTCTGTTCGAACACATTTTCCGCGTCCCATCGTGAAGGATCGTATTCTTTTTACGAGGTACGATAGCCATGTCAATGGCGAATGTACCTCTTGCAAGTTGAAAAAAACATGAGTTGATCGCCATTTTGAGACAACAAACAAGTTATACACTAATTCTAAACTTTGTTACATGCAATTCCTGCACATTTCTAACCCTAATCATTGATTTCTACACATTTACGATAAAACTCGAATATTTACCGAAAACTCAAAAAATATACTTGAAATTTATGATTTTGATGATATTGAATGATGTTATAGAGGATGTTTGATGTTCCTTTGAGTTCCTTTGAGCCTTACTTAATGAAAATTGATTTAGTGAAATTGATGTGTATTGTGAAGGAAAAGAGTTGAGTTTGAGTAAAAGTGTGAAATGAGGAAGGAGAAGAGTCTGATGCGACTTATGCTCTAAAATGTTTCGGACATATATCTTCGAAATATATCAATGTTCACTGAAATTTGGGTGCGTCTGGAAACATATCTCCAAAATCATAGCGCATTTGGAAAATTTCATTTGTGTGGTAGAAATACATACAGTGCTATAAGAAATTATAGAAAATTAAACTCCCTTTACAAAACAAATTTGTTCTTTAAGAGGACTTCTAGGTACACATTTTGTTATTGAGACACTTTTGATTATTCGGCTCAACTTACAAAAGGATAATTTCTAAGTTCCACTTCTTTTTATTCACTCTTTTCATTATACCATTAACTTGTAGACCCCCTTTGTTGAAAAACGTAATCAACTATATCTACTATTTTATTAAAGTTTTAATACATCTACAACTCCTATAACTCCTAGTCTCCTATCTACGAGAGGCGGGCTATTTTGACAATGATTCTTGCATACGCCATGTCAAAATATCTTTTCCCATTTTACTATCCATTCATTATATATATATATATATATATATATATATATATATATATATATATATATATATATATTCTGGAGTGGGCCGGTGTCAGCCCATCCGTCGGGCAGGCCCAACCCAATACTGTGATGCGGCCCAACAAGACCCAAGTCTGCCTGCCGTCGAGCACACCTGGACCTCTTCATCTTCGAGCACGTAATAGTTAGTTATTGTCGAGCAGAAGTTATAAACACCGGGGAGAGGTCCACGTGCTCCTCCCCGCGAGGACACGTCATCAGGTAACGTCCACTTCCGAAAGAGCTGGTCAATCCACTTTCCGGAGATCACGGGACCGTTACTCCAGGGCGAAGACCACACGCTGGTCTTCACTATGCCACGTAAGCCTTGGCAGTTAGCTGCATTAGACTAGGTCGTAAGGCCCAAAGCAGATAACCATTGGCCCTGCGCAGGATGCCAAGGAACACGTCAAGAAGTGCGACAGATGCCAACGACACGGGGACATGCACCTGGCCCCGCCCAGTGAGCTCAAAACACTATCGTCCCCGTGGTCGTTCGTGTGGTGGGGGATGGATATCCTCGGGCCCTTCGTTATGGGGTCATACCAAAACAAGTATCTGATCGTCGGCGTGGATTATTTCACGAAGTGGATCGAGGCGGAAGCCCTAGCCAAAATCACGGCTCACAACATACTACGTTTCTACAAGAGGAACATACTCGCCCGATTCGGCGTGCCCCAAGCAATTATCACCGACAACGGGACACAACTCACCGACAAGAACTTTCAGGACTTCGTCACCAGACTGTGCACGAAGCAACACTTCTCGTCGGTCGAGGATCCCCAAACGAACGGGCAAGCCGAAGCGGCGAAGAGAGTGATCCTGCGAGGACTGAAACGGCGACTAGGCGACGCCAAGAAAAGATGGGTCGAGGAACTGCACAGCGTCCTCTGGGCCTACAAAACAACCCCGCACTCCACTTCCGGGGAGACCCCTCATGAGGCGGTGATCCCTGTAGAAATAAGGGAACCCTCGAGAAGAACGGAGTCTCCCCTCGATGAAGAGACAAACGATGAGGCCCTCCGGGAGGAGCTCGACTTCGTCGAAGAGATAAGGTCGGGTGCGTCCCTCTTTGAGGCCTCCCTTAAACAGAAGATAACTCTAAGCTATAACAACAAAGTTATTAAGCATGATTTTCAGGTAGGCACCCTCGTGCTACAAAGGAACCAGAAAGATTCGCGAGAAGGCAAGCTCGTCGTGAATTGGGAGGGCCCCTATCGCGTCCGCGCGAAAACGGGGACAGGAGCCTACTACCTTGAAAATCTACACGGGGAGGAACTTGCTCGACCATGGAACGCTGAGAAGCTTAAACAGTACTACAATTAAACACTGCCCGCGACACAGCTACGTCGCGACCACGGGGGCGCACTAAGGTACAAGTGCGACTCCCCTCCACAAAACAATAAGACAAGGGCCCGCATTGTGTGTTCGCGAGGACCCTTGATCCGACGAGGATACCTCAACCGAGCTCCATCGTCGCCGTACCAATTAGGCAGAACACCCAGCTCGCGATGGGAAGTTCACGCCACAAAGCTAAGACCTCGATCGAGCTCTTAGCCTCGTCAAAGGTCGGAATACAGCCCCGACCACTCGACCAGTTCCCTACACTGTCGAGGATCAACAAAGTCGAGCAAAACCCCCAAATTACTTAGACAAAAACAGCAGAGATATCATCAAGCATGCAAACATCACACACAGATAAACAAGACAAAACACTAGGTCGGGCATAAGCCCATTGTGCAAATAGTACATACAAAAATGTCATAAAGCCCCTGGCACGCAGGTCGGGCAAAAGTAATCACAAAAATTGGCGCGCAGGCCAAATAAGCTAGATAAAAGGAAAAAGCCAAATTTCTTCATCAAGAAAAGCTAAGCATCCACATCCCCCTCAGGCTGCCCTTCCTCCGCGTTCTCGTCGTAATCATCCTCCTCGGACGCCGGTGGGACAATCTGACCTTCAACTACCTCGTGGTAAGGACCAGTTCCCTCAGTGATGAGGTAGGGATTCAGTATCCGGAGCTGCTTCAAGGCTTTAGCAAAGCCCAGCTCGACAGACTGGAGGACATCCTGCTCGGTCTGCCTGAGCTTTGAAATCAAACCAGCACGAGAGGTCAACAACTTGTCGTCCTCAGTCTCCTCTTCAGTGGGTCGGACAGCCTGCTCCAGCTCAGCGATTTTCACCAGGAGATTTTTCCTCTCCTCAGCAGCGCTCTTCAACTTCCCTTCCAGCTGCCCCTAAAGCTCGACTTGGGCCTCATTCTATTTTTTGCACTCCGCAAGATCCTTGCTCAGCTTCTTCATTTTAGCCTCAACTGACTTGAAGCTATCTTGCAATCTAGTCAGCTCCGACGACGGACATGTTTCGTCGTTTAGGACCAGCGCTGTAGCACAAACCCGCATCATTGCGGCCATGTCCTCCACCAAGGCGTTCCTCCTCGAAACCCGATCAGCACCCAAGACGGCCTGGGCTTCGGAGGCAATGACGGTCGAGGAGTTGTCCCCCGAGAAGAAGTTAGGCCTCAAATGACAAGGCGGGAACATAAACTTTTCACGAGGAGGGCTCACGGTGAGATCGACATACGTCTTTTCAAGGTTGGTTTGTTGTCTCTTCGGGGATCCCTGCGAGTTCGGAGATTGGCTACCCTGAGGGGAGCCAGAGGAATCCGCAGACACCGGGATGGGACCTGGGTGCTGCTGCCAGATCTGCTCGACTCGTCCCTTTTCGCCTCTCTTCGAGCCTCGAGCTGATGTCAGCTTCTTCACACGTTCCTCCAAGCTCGACATGGCACCTGCAAAAAGAGAGTAAACATCAGTAAACCAACGATAGAAACGATAACGGACCCCGAGTAAAGGGTACAGCCACTACCTAAGAACCGAAGAGCCTCCTTTTCGGTATCACACTCGAGGAGGGCCTTTGTGTTTATGAGTTCGGCCTTTGTGAGGGTCTCCCAGCGGTCGTTGCTTATGAAGTTTGCATCCGAGGTCACCAACTTCGCCCGATTGAAACCTTCGACAAATTTCACTAACTTCTCGTAGGCCAGCTGGTCTTCCTGGCCTAATGCACTAGGACTAACGATATAGCTCTTTGTGCTCAGTTCGAAATGTTCCTCTGTCCACTCCAGGGGGTACTTCGACTCGAGGACCTCCTTCTGCCGACCATCTTCCATCTCTATTGTCCTACGGGAGTACAAAGTATCGGTAGCCGCTCGGGTGAGGGGCTTGATGATGAACCATCGGGTTTTGAAGTTCCTGGCAGAATCCAGATATGCCCGAAACAACCTCCTAGGATGCTTGAAGGACACCCAGCTATGACGGCCCTAACCGTCTGTCGTTGTAGGTGGAAGATGCGGAATAAGAGGGGGATTATGGCCTCAACGTCGAGATACTTACACACGAGCTCGTATGCTCGCACAAAAGCAATTGCGTTTAGGTGAAATTGGGAGGGCGCCAGGTGTAACCAAGAAAACACCCCTAGTTGAAAATCACTGAAGGGCAGACGTAGGCCCGCCTCCAGAAAGGCGAACTCATACATAGGAAACCGCGTCCTTCTGAACGTCTAGCAGATCTAGTGATGCTCTAGTGGCCTGTACGCCGGTCAACTCCACGCAGAACCTTCGTAGAGGTCCTCGATAGTTGCGAAGGCTTCGAGGCCACCTGGGACAAATAGCGAAGGGAGGCTCAGAGGCTCGTCCCCAGCCCAATCCTCGGGCGTTCGAGCGCCGCTGTCCGGTGCCGCTGGGGATTCGGGCTCATCGTCGGTTTCAATAATCCCTTCAATCCTCTTGGCAGCCATTTTACCTGAAAAGCAGAAGAAACTGGTGAATTCGATAGCCTAGATCAAATTCACCCTTCCACCCCTGATCAAGTGAAAAGGCGAAGAAAGGATACGGGAACTGCTCGGTGGAATGACCCTCCGACCACGGTGATCGGGGTCACACACAGGTGCATTCGGTGTCTATCTCATTCACCCAACGTCCTCGGGGTCTTCATCGAACATCCCCGAGACCTTCATCAGGTCCCCGGCGCCTTCGTCCCGTGTCCCCGGGGGATTCATCATGCGTCCTCGGGACCTTCATTAGGTCCCCAAGAGACTCATCCCACTCCTCGCAGTATTCATCGGAAACCTAAAGAAGCTCCGCCGTTTTCGCCGGAAACTCCGTGGCCTCCCCGAAAACTTCATCAGTTTACCGGAGAAATCACCGTAGGGAACATAAAACAGAAGAAGAGAGGAACCAGAAACTTACTTGAGACGGTGGTTGAGAATTTCCGGTGCGGCGGCGTACGGTGGAAGGACGGTGACGGTGAGCCCGAATCCCCCCCCCCCCCCCCCCCGTTTCTTTTCCCGAACAAATTTAATTTCCTAGTCAACCGAGTTTACTCACACCCGGAGAAAGTAGAGAGTATTCCCTCCGATCATTTTTATAAGAAATATTTCATTTTTTTAGATTCATTTAATAATTAATGTATTTGGTCTGTATTATAGACCAGATACGTTAATATTGAATTTAAAAAGGTGAAATGTTCCTTAAAAAAATAACCGGAGGTAGTAATATCCAATAATCTGATTAATTTTGTTATATGAAAAATTTTCGTAAAATTTATTAATCTGTTCAATTCGATTTGAACTATAAATCTAATCGGATTATATTCTTGAATCAAAATTAAATTTATTATTAGAAAATCAGGACTTTTCAAAACATAATTGCCCATTTGCTTCAAAATAACCAATAAAACGCAAATAAATTTCAAAATCTATACAGGTTCTTGTTCAATTCGATGTAATTACTAAAACACCAGGTTCTGGTTCAATTCGAACTATCTAATCAGATTATATTCTATAATCAAAATTAAATTTATTATTAGAAAATCAGGACTTTTCAAAACATAATTGCCCGTTAGCTTTCAAAATAACCAATAAAACGAGAAAAAAATTCAAAATCTAAACAGACAAGTCATGTAATTATAATCATCGCATCCAGCAAACAATTTCAATCTCATAAACATTGCATCATAACATAATCAACTCATCCAGCAAACAATTTCAATTTCATAAACATCTCACCATAAAAACTTTCCTCAGGTTCAATAGGATCAAAAAAACAAGGACAGCTACCAATCGTCCTTAAGATACGTGCTGAGTGAATCCTGTTTCAGAGTTGAATGTCCTGGTATTATATAACAAAAAAAAGTTAATAAAAAACCAGATAAAAGTTAGAAATCAATGATCAGGATTAGATTTTAATGCAACATACTTGCTGCAGCTACTGCATAAGAGATGTGACAAGAAAAATACAATAAATGACATTAAACAAAGCAAAAGTAAAAGTACATGTTCCGTTTAAGAAAACAAAAAACTAATGAAAAGACTGGACACAGACCCATACATGTTTCTCGCTCAACTGTTTTGCTTTTTTACTCAGGTACTCTGGTGGTATGGAGAGTATGTATGAAATTTTACAACCTTTGATCCCATGTATGAGTATGTTATTTATTCTATTTACAGAGTAACTGTCGACGACGGTTAGAACCACTAGGGAACTATTGCATTCACTCCGCGTTCAATCTTCAAGTTCTCACTAGTGTGTTTACGTGTCATTCATGACACTATCTGTTTGAAACCCACGTTAAGTTGTAACTTCTTCCAACTTCCTCACGAACCCTCGATGTTAACTGCTCGACGTGCTCTCGATGTTGACTATCAAGGACTCTGGACTTGTAAATTTACGAAGTCTTTCACCTTACGGAGTTCAGTCAACTGAGCTTTTTGACATGTTTCCTAGTGATTCAAGTCTTGGAAATTTATTCCTGAGATTCCTCTAAACCATATTTACCAGTATCGACGACTCAGTCGATCTCTCGTTATTAGTTTGTCGACGATCTGTCGTTAATGTTCTTTAAAATACTTCATTAATGCTCCCTCATAGCAAATGTCTTCTCATTTGACATTCTTTGTTGACTTTCTGCTAGCTGAAAATCCGAGTGTAACAGGGAGTTCTGAGTATTGTTGATTTTGGTCTAGACTACTACCTTATCACATTTTCTAGCGAAGAAGATCACCAAACAACTCTTTATGGAAGGCTCGTGGCTCATATATGACCACTATCTCACAATGCGAGAATGAATTCCCAACTTTTGTCCTTCCAACAATGTTGTTAAGCAATGTGTTGTGCTGGTTAGAATTCCTGGGCTACTCATAGAGTATTATGATCAAAAGGTTCTAACCTTCGTTAGAAATCGTATTGGTAATGCTATCAAGGTGGAGAAGAACACCCTCACGAGGGAACAGAGAAAGTACGTGAGACTCAGTATTCAAGTTGATCTTCCCATATCCCTCTTTGTTATGTTTGCGATCAAAGGTCGACACTGCAAAGTGGAGTATGAAGGCCTCCATTTGTTATGTATTAGCTGTGGAAAATATGGGCATTATGTCGAGAATTGCCAAGATAACATTAATGATGATCAGGGAAAGACAGAGGATAAGGACATATGAAACAATGACATTAAAGGCGTCAATTCTAAACCCAATCCTAAAGAAACCAAAAAGGGTTTGTGGATGGTAATGCAAAAAGAGAGAAGAAGAAAAATATACACTAGAGAGGCAAACAAAAATACGATTTTAGGGAAAGGCACGAAGGAGACCAACAAGAACAAAGGTTCTCGCTTCTCAGCCCTGATGGAGTAAGGGGAAGTTGGGACTATGGATATTAATGTGCGACAATAAAGGGAGGAAGAACCACCTGACAATGATAAGGATCAATCTTGCTCATATAAGGAATCTATGGAAGATACCAAGTAAGTTCAACAAGAAGCCAAGCAGCAAACACAAGTACCCCAAAAGAAAAAGCAAGGCAACCTAGGAGGAAAGAAAGGTGTTAACATGACCAAGAGTTTGGAAATGCTATCAAAAAGAATTATCAAGGAAAAATTAAAGGGGGGACAAGGAATAAAAACATAAAAAATTTGGGAAGACTCATGACTAACATTAAAGTGGGGGAGTTTCTAAGCAACTGTCAGGTGGAATTGAGCAGAGGCTCTGATAAAGGTACAGATAATGATGTGCAAAGTGGCTTATGGGATAACCTTGGCAAGTTGGGACCTAAATTTATTATGGCCCACTGAGCTACATATGACACCTCTCATCCTCATAATCAAGAGCCTTCCACCCCTATTGACCCTGGCATAGAGTTTTCTCAAGTCAACCTTAACTCTGCAGAAGAAGAAAAGGATAAGAAGGCTGATGAAGACTCTCAGATGGTGGCTAAAACATCAGTGTTTAAACAAGGCAATCAGGAACTTTCTATAACTTCTATTGATGACTGATCAACTATCCTGTCTGTTTTGGAATTGTATATGAGTTGGAAATAAAGCTTTCTTTCGTGCATGTAATTTGTACGTAAAAGAGAAGAGACCTGGTATTATTGTTATCATGGAGACTAGGTTTGATACTGGGAAACTTCAAAAATATTTTGATCGTATGAGCTTTAGAGGTTTTTCCAGCACATAAGCTGGATGTTATGCTAGTGGCATTTCTATGGGATGGAAGGAGAACGTGTTACAAATTCATATTCGGAAGCTTCATTTTCAAATTATTCATGTTGTTGTTCGTTCTAAGGATGGATAAAGCAATAATTTAACTGCAGTCTATGCCAGCCCCAGGGAGGAAAATAAAAACTATTTTTGGAAGGAACGTTGATATTACTCACAACGTGTCTACTGAAGGTTAGTGGCAGGTGATTTCAACGATATTTTGCATATAGAGGAGAAACATGGGAGAGTTGTTGCTACTAGGCGCAGATGTAGCACCTTTCAAGCTAGACTTAATAACTGCTCTCTTATGGATCTAGGCTTTACATGTTACAAATATACTTAGCGCGACCCTATAGTTCAGGGAAGAAGGAGAGTTTTTGAAAATCTTGATAAAGAGCTAAGCAGGAAGAACAGAGACTTTAGGTTCATGTTCAAGTACTTCACCGTCTTGATTACTCCAATCATCATCCCCTACTTATTCGTGTTCTAGATAAAGAGCTAAGCATGAAGAACAGAGAATTTAGGTTCGAAAGTTCCTGGCTGGTGGATAAGTCCTTATAAACTTTGCTAAAATATTTATGGAACATCAGTTTCTCTAAACTCTTCAGAGAATCAAAGGAAAGGGGACCATTGCACAATTATCCCAAATTTTCCATTTCAACCAATTCTAGTACAACTAATTTGGAGAAGACGGCTGTTACTTGAGAATTACCATGCTTAGTATGCTTAGAAGTTAAAACTTTGTCTATTTTTTCATTTTCTAAGTTAAGCTCATCATGTTCCAACGAGTTGTGCCCTAGTGCTTTGCAAAGGTAGTTATCACCGCTTATCTTAGCATTGGTCTGGTGACTCATTTGATCTATCTTCGGCTTAAATTCCTAGCCTTTGGGTTTAGGGGCCTTGGTATTTCATCTGGGTTTACTAGGAGGTGCTGAGGTTGTTTTTCGGAGTTCTGTTAACGTATGTGATAGGTGGGATTGTTCAAGTTCTGGAGATGTCTCACAAGGCTACTACAAGCAAAGCGTTTGAGGGATGGACGAAAGTGGAGGAGAAGAAAAGCAAAAGAAATAATCAGGCTAGGTGGGATGATGCAGGAAGTGGAGGAAGGAGGGGTAAGGATGGATTATCTTCGTTCTTTGTTACGGAATTCGGAGATAAATGGAATGCTAAGAGGTTGTACGAAGTGTTCAGAGAAATGGGGGACATTGATGAGGTAGTAATTCCTCCCAGAAGGGATAAGAGAGGAAGGAGATACGAATTTGTGCGTTTCTATAATGTTACAGATGAGAGAATGATGGCTATGAAGCTGGATAATGTCCTTCTGGAGGGGAAAATATTTTTGCTAATATTCCGAGATTCCAGAGGAATATTAGTCAGAAAAAGGTGGACAGGGGAAACTTTAGAGGTGGTAACCAACATGGTATAGAAGGTAACAAGGCTGCTTATAGTGGTAGAAGTTTGTATGAGAGGAATGACCATAGATCCTTTGCGGAAGTTACTCTAAACAAGTCGGACAAAGGTACGGTGGAGAATAGAACAGTGGAACTTAAACCCTTGTTAACTTTTGAAGCGAAAGAAGAAGATCTAAAGAGATATAGTAAGGCGTTCGTGGGTGTGACTATAGTTCTGGGATACGCATTCCAGATGAAGATCCGCTTACACGATGAGGGGATATTCACGATCAGACTAACACCGTTGGGAGCAAACCTGTGTTTGCTAGAAGATTTAGTGGAGGGGCGGTGGATATCTTCTTAAAAGAGTCTAAAGAATGCTGGCAGAAATGGATATCTGTGATAAGACCTTGGTCACATAGTGATGTTGACTCAGAGAGAATAACATGGATCAAATGTGGAGGAATACCTTGTCATGCTTGGGGAAACAAGTTTTTTGAAGTTATTTCAGCTACTTTAGGAACATTCTTGGATTGCGATGAGAACACGATGTTGAAGACAAGCATGGAAGTGGCAAGATTGCGCATTTTGACAAGATGCTTAGAGTTCATCAACGAAGTTGTGACGGTCAGAGTTAATGGAGCTTCCTTCAGGATAACGTTGGAAGAAGAAACGCAAAGGATGAAAGAAAGTTCGAGAAAATGGGTGAGTTCGAAATATGGCTCTCAATCAAAAAATATGGAGGATTTCGGTAAATACGAGGACGATGGTGAAGGATGTTTTAAGGATATCGAGGTGAATGAGAGTGGTGGGTCGGAAGAGGAAAGCAGGGTGATGGAGACTAATGATAGAGCCGACAGTCACACGGTTCAGTCAAATCTGCCTAACGACACAGTGGTCAAAGGAGGGAACTTTACATGTTTAAGGAAGAATAAAGACTTTTCTAGTGGAAAGTGCTATGTTGTTTCATCTGGTATTACAGCGACGGGTGTATTCAAGAAAAAGGCATTGTCAGAGGGAGGGGTTAGGTTAAATGATGATAAAGGTGATAGTAGTCTAAGGGACTCATCTGCATAGGAAAATTCAAATTATAAGCTGGCTAATTGTGTGGGGCCAGGAGGGAATGGTAGGAATGGACCAATTGATGGGCCTTTAAAGGGTCCATCTTTTTCGAAGGCCTAAAGACTTTTGAGGAGACATGTTATAATTTAGTTACTACGAAGGCAAAAAAGAGAAAGAAAATGAAAGTTAGAGACCTGGGTATTCATGTCCCTTTCAAGCCGTCTTATTATTCATGTCTAGTTCCCAGGAATGCTGGCACTTTGGTTAGTCATTCCAAGGCAGAGATGGTGCCTTCCACTCTAGAGGATAGCATCTCAAATGGTACGTTCTCTATTAGCCATTCTTTGATTGATTCGGAAGTGCTAAGGTGTAATAATAGATGTTGAAAGAATGAGAATTCTGGAGTTTGCTTAAAGGTATGGGACTCTTTGGCAAAGATGGGGGTAGTTAGCAGAGGGAAGAGGAAGGATGGTGCTGAAATAGTGAAGATGATGGAGGAAAGGGATAAGGTTGGGATGCTGGCAAAGAAGGCGGAAAAAAAAGGGTGGTCATGAATTTATTATCTTATAATATCAGAGGGGGAGGATCTATGTCAAAGAGAAGGAGAATTAGCTTTCTAATCAACTCTGACAGTATTGATCTGTGTATGATTCAGGAAACAAAAATATCTAATTTTGATGATAAATTGGCTTGGTCCTTTTGGATTAACAAGGAGGTTGAATGGACAACGTGTAATTCAATTGGAGCGTCGGGTGGTATGGTGATATTATGGAGACGAAATTCTCTCTCTCTAAACTATAGTTTCAGAGGTCATGGTTTCGTCGAAATTAACGCATCTTGGAAGGGCGGGGTGTATAATTTTGTTAGTATTTATACTCCTTGCGTTGCGGTGGAAAGAAGGATCTTATGGAGCAAATTAATTGAAAGGAAATTGAGTAGCGGAAATGAGTTGTGGTGATAGGGATGGCAACGGGTCGGGTCGGGTGCGGGTTTCACACTATCTAAACCCGCACCCGAAATCACTACCCGAACCCGAACCCAAACCCACAGGCTATTCGGGTGGCAAAATAACGCCCACGCCCACACCCGTTGGGTTCGGGTTTTTTCACCCAAACCCGAACCCGTAGCAAAAACTAAAATATATATATATATATATATATATATATATATATAGCGGGTGTGGTTTCGGGTTTCGGGCACGGGTTTTACACTACCCAAACCCGCACCCGAAATAGCGGGTGACACCCGAACCCGAACCCAGTCAACTCGGGTTTTCACCCGTTGACTCGGGTTCGGGTGTGGGTGGTCCCCGCGGGTTTGGGCCTGCCTGCCATCCCTAGGTGGTGATTTTAATGAAGTGTGTTGGAGGGAGGAAAGGCTAGGAAGAAGGATTAGTCACTCGAGAAGGGACATGGAAGAGTTCAGGGGTTTCTTAGGTGATATGGAGCTGGTAGATCTTCCTTGTGTGGGAGGATGTTTCACTTGGTTTAAAGGAGACGGGAAAGCAATGAGTAGATTTGATAGGTTTCTATTGTCGGATAGTTTAATTGATGATTGGCAGCTAACGGAACAAAGAGTGGGTGAGAGAGATATCTCAGACCATTGTCCTATATGGCTCAAGTCGGGTACGATTGATTGGGGGCTGAAACCTTTTCGTTTTAATAATGTGTGGTTTAAACATGAAGGTTTCTTTAAGTTCATCAAGGAGGAGTGGGATAAGATTTATGTTGAAGGCAGAGGCGATTTTGCTTTGTATGAAAAATTAAAAATTATAAAAGCAAGTATTAGAACTTAGAACCGTGAGGTCTTCGGGTGGATAGACCTGAAGGTTGATGATAAGGTGTTAGAATTGAGCAAGCTAGACAACATGTTGGTAGACTGTTATAGAGAGGACATTGAGGAGTTGGTGGTGTGAGAACATGATTTGGTTCTGCAATTCTATCTCTAAGTTTTGATGATACCAAATGAGTATTTTTGTATGAACAATTTTGTACAACTAATGTTTGTTATTTGTGAGAATGTAACAAATAGGTTATGCTTCCGTAAATTGGCGTGAACACAATGCTTAAAGTAAAATACTCCGCCTACACACTCTGATATAAAAGGAAAAGAGGACGGGTTCTGAAGATCTGAAGACATAGGTTCTGATCGAACGAAGTCCAGATGCTAAAGTCCTAAGCTCTATGAATCAAGGTTCTGAAGACCTAAATCAAGTCTCTACTCATGCTTCAACCAAATACTATCAGAAGCCTCTAAAGATGTGAAGACAACACACCAAGTGATCGAGGTTCTAAAAACCAAGTACTAGAGACTCTGAAGATTCGAAGAATTGATAAACTCAAGAACCAAACAATGTTTTCCCTTCTTACTCATGCTCGTGAAAAACCTCTGAAGTTGAGAAGCCAAGAAGACAAAGCTACATAGTACAGTTGTACCTTAATTCAAGTGAAAATATCTTGGTAACTGTGCAACGGTACAATCAAAGATATTCTGACAAAAACAGGATGCGCAGCACGCAAAAGCTATTATCTGTCCTCACGCTTCTAGCCACCAGCCTAGTTAAGCTATCATGATTACATTTCAACGGCTCTTTCTACACGGCTATAAAAGGAAGCAAAAGACTTGAAGAAAGACACACACGAACGCTACTGCAATACTCTCTCTATCTGAAATCTTTCTTAAGTCATTCTGGTCAAAAACGTGTTTACATTTGCAGCTTGTATAGATGCATATTTCTGTAAACGTAAATTGTTCAAACTTAGGTTTGTGTGTTCCTTGAGAAAGACCCTGTGGTGGTATTTCTTGAGAAGTCTAAGTCGAGTGTCTTAGAGGTTGTTCCTTGAGTAAGACCTGAGAGGTTGTATTACTTGAGAAGTCTAAAACTTGAGAGTTTTAGAGGTTGTGTTAGTCACCAGCGGTTTGGCTCGTGCATTGTACTGATTTGATTGAATTGTGGATTAAGACCTCGTTGAGAGAGGCAAAATCACCTTGGCGGGTGGACTAGACTAACTTGAGGGTTTCTCAAGTGAACTAGTATAAACATAACGTGTTCATCACTTGATTCTCAACAAAGGTCATTACATTAAAAGAAAGGGTTTTATAAAAAGAATTTATTTTCTAAAAACAAGTTTATTTTGAAAAACCAATTCAAACCCCCCTTTCTTGAGTTTTTCACACCTTCAATTGGCATCAGAGCTCCGGTTCTGAGGTGATAAAAAGATTGAATTTTAATCAAGCACTTAACAGTGTTCAGTATTGATCCAAGTGTGAAAAACAATGTCTATACCAAATGCTGAGACAAGTGTTATTGTAAATGAAAGAGATTCTTATAGTGCAAAACCTCCTATCTTTGATGGAGAAAAAATTGACTATTGGAAAGACAGAATTGAAAGTTAATTTTTATCATTTGACTTAGATCTATGGGATATGATAGTAGATGGCTACAGTCACCCTGTAGATTCTGCAGGTAAGAAGATTGAAAGGAGTGCATTTACAGATGCACAAAAGAAAAATTATAAAAATCATCACAGAGCAAGAACTATTCTGTTAAATGCAATTTCCTATACAGAATATGAAAAAAATTACGAACAAAGAAACTGCAAAGTCTATCTTTGACTCTCTTCTTATGACTCACGAAACCAATGCTCAAGTCAAGGAAACAAAGGCTCTTGCACTAGTTCAAAAATATGAAGCCTTCAAGATGGAAGATGATGAATCTGTGGAAACCATGTTCTCAAGATTTCAGATGCTTGTTGCAGGACTTAGAGTTCTGGACAAAGGTTATTCTACTGTTGATCATGTCAAGAAAATTATCAGAAGCCTACCTGTCAAATGGAGACCAATGGTGACTGCCTTGAAGCTAGCAAAGGATTTGAACAATATAAGTCTTGAAGAACTAATCAGTTCTTTAAGGAGTTATGAAATAGAGATCCAAGAAGATGAACCTCAAAAGAAAAGTAAGTTCATCGCTCTAAAAGCTAAAAAGAAAAAGGCATATCAAGCAAAGGGGGAAGTGGAAGAATCCGAAGAAGAAACAAACGAAGATGATATATCTCTCATATCAAGGAAAATCAGTCAACTATGGAGATACAGAAGAAACAAGTTCAGAGGACCAAGAAGAAAATCTGAATCTACATATGATCAAAAGAGAACTTATGGAAGAGACGTTACGTGTTTTGAATGCAAAGAACCTAGACATTTCAAAAATGACTGTCCAAGGTTTAAGAAAGATGAAAGACCTAAGAAAGCTAAAAAGGGTCTTATGGCAACTTGGGATGATTCAGAGTCCGAAGATGATTCTGATGAAGAACGTGCCAACGTGGCATTTATGGCTAAAACCAACGACGTTCTATCAGAAGGAGAACCTTCAGACTCCGACGACGAAAGAGAGGTACTTTCTTCCCTATCTCGCTCTGAACTTGAAATAGGATTATATGAACTTATGGAAAGATATCAAACTCTTCGAAGAAAACACAAAACTCTGAAAAAGACTTTTGTGATTCCTTCAGAAGATTTTACTAAAAGCAAACAAACCATTTTTGAATTAAATGAAAAATTACTTTCTCTAGAAAATTCAAATACTACATTAAAAACTAAAATCTCTAGGTTAGAAGAAGAAATCTTCTCTAACAAAATAAATACTAATGAGGTAGTCAAGTATGATAGAGCTTTCCAACGCTTTCTTGCTAAAAGCATAGATAGAAGCAAAATGCCTTCAATGATATATGGAGTCAACAGAAATGGCAACAGAGGTCTAGAATATTTAGGACCATCACAACCATATGATGAGACCAAAAGTATCAAGATAATACCTTTGTCCAAACATTTTGTACCCTCAGGCACTATTTTAAAATGTTCTGAACAAAAAGGTTCAAAACCGATCGCTACACAAGCACAGACACTGAAGAAAACTCCTAAACTTAAACATTATGCACAAGTTCCACACTATTATTCTAATATAAGGAAGTCCAAAGGTGTCAGAATCTCTGGAAAGGCTAATGTGAAAGGACCCACAAAATGGGTACCTAAGAATAAGATGATTTATGTTGCAGACATCCTTAATGGCACCATTGAAACACCAATCATGGTACCTGGACAGTGGATGCTCGCGACACATGACGGGAGAAAGGCATATGTTCCAAGATCTGAAACTTAAACCCGGAGGCGTCGTCGGTTTCGGAGGAAATCAAAAAGGAAGAATCGTTGGCTCCGGAACTATTGGAAATGGTAAGCTTCCCTCTATTAATAATGTTCTGTTAGTTGAAGGTCTTATGCATAATCTGTTGTCAATCAGTCAGCTTAGTGACAATGGTTATGACGTTATCTTTAATTAAACATCCTGTAAGGTTGTAAGTCAAAAGGATGGATTTGTTCTGTTCAACGGAAAGAGGAAGAACAATACTTACAAAATTAAATTATCAGATTTAAAACACCAAAATGTAAAATGTCTTCTTTCTGTAAATGAAGAGCAATGGGTCTGGCACAGACGCCTTGGTCATGTTAGCTTGAGAAGAATTTCTCAGCTTAGTCTTGTCAGAGGCTTGCCAAATCTGAAGTACTCTTCAGATGCTCTTTGTGAATCATGTCAGAAAGGCAAGTTTTCAAAAACCTCCTTTAAAGAAAAAAATATTGTTTCCACCGCCAGACCGTTAGAACTTCTTCACATTAATCTTTTTGGACCAGTGAAAACTGCTTCGATCAATGGTAAGAAATACAGACTAGTCATCGTCGAAGATTACAGTCGTTGGACATGGGTGAAATTCTTAAAACACAAGGATGAGTCACATTCTGTGTTTGCTTCCTTCTGTACCCAAGTACAAAATGAGAAAAATTGCAAAATCATCAAAGTCAGAAGTGATCATGGTGGAGAATTTGAAAACAAAGACTTTGAAAACCTTTTTTATTCACATGGGATATCCCATGACTTTTCTTGTCCTAGAACTCCACAACAAAATGGAGTTGTAGAGAGAAGGAACAAAACTTTACAAGAAATGGCTCGCACCTTGATCCAAGAAACTGACATGGCTAAGCATTTTTGGGCAGAAGCAATCAACATTGCGTGTTATATTCAAAATAGAATCTCTATTAAACCTATCTTGAATAAAACTCCTTATGAATTATGGAAGAATAAAATTCCCAATATTTCCTATTTTCATCCATTTGGATGTACTTGTTTTGTGCTAAATACTAAAGAGAATCTTGGCAAGTTTGATTCCAAAGCACAGAAGTGTCTGCTGTTAGGATACTCTGAACGCTCAAAGGGATACAGAGTTTATAACACAGAATCACGGATTGTGGAAGAATCAATTCATGTTAGATTCGATGACAAGTCTGACTCTGAAAAGTCAGAGCTAGTTGAAAAGCTTGCAGGTTTGGAAATCAGCTTCTCAGAACCTAAATAAAAAGCAGATGAAGTCAAAGACCAGCAAGATCCTACATCTGATACCACTGATATAACTCTGAATACTCCACACCAAAAGAAAAGAAGAATGTCTACTTCTCATCCTGAGGAACTAATTCTGGGTAGCAAGGATGCTCCAATTAGAACCAGATCAGCTTTCAGACCATCAGAAGAAACACTCTTAGGACTGGTGTCGTTAATTGAACCAGCTACGGTTGAAGAAGCTCTTATGGACAAAGACTGGGTTCTGGCTATGGAAGAAGAACTGAATTAATTCGAAAAGAATGATGTTTGGGATCTAGTTCCAAAACCTAAGAATATTCATGTTATTGGAACCAAGTGGGTATTCAGGAACAAGCTAAATGAGAAAGGAGAAGTTGTCAGAAACAAAGCACGACTTGTTGCACAAGGATACAGTGAACAAGAAAGAATTGATTACAATGAAACTTTTGCTCCAGTCGCCAGACTTGAAGCAATACGGTTATTAATTTCCTTTTCAGTAAATCATAACATCACCCTATATCAGATGGATGTTAAGAGTGCATTCTTAAATGGTTATATATCAGAAGAAGTCTATGTCAAACAACCTCCTGGTTTTGAAAATTCAGAAAAATCAAATTTTGTCTTTAAACTCAAAAAGTCTCTCTATGGCTTAAAGCAAGCTCCCAGAGCTTGGTATGATAGATTGAGCAAATTTCTTTTAGAAAATCAGTTCACCAGAGGAAAGGTTGACACGACTCTCTTATGTAAAACATATAAGAATGATATTCTTATAGTTCTAATCTATGTTGATGATATTATTTTTGGTTCTGCTAACTCCTTTTTATGTGAAGAATTTTCAAAGTTAATGCAAGCCAAATTCGAAATGAGTCTGATGGGTGAGTTAAGGTACTTCCTGGGAATTCAAATAGATCAGAAACCAGAAGCCACTTACATTCATCAAAGCAAGTACACAAAAGAACTTCTGAAGAAATTCAACATGATGGACTATGATACAGCTAAAACACCAATGCATCCAACATGTGTCATGAGAAAAGAAGAAACAGAAGATAAGGTTTGTCATAACCTTTATCGTGGTATGATAGGCTCTCTCTTATATCTAAGTGCTTCTAGACCTGATATATTATTCAGTGTACATTTATGTGCTAGATTCCAATCAAATCCAAGAGAATCTCATTTAACTGCGGTTAAACGATTTCTAAGGTATATGAAAGGTACTACTAACCTGGGCTTGATGTATGAGAAAACATCATAGTACACTCTTTCTGGTTACTGTGATGCAGACTATGCTGGAGACAGGTTGGAAAGAAAAAGCACATCAGGAAACTGTCAGTTCCTAGGAAACAATCTAATCTCTTGGTCAAGCAAGAGGCAATCTACAATTTCTCTCTCTACAGCAGAAGCAGAATACATCTCCGCTTCTCTATGCAGTACACAAATGCTTTGGATGAAAAATCAGCTGGAAGACTATCAGATATATGAGAGTAACATCCCTATTTTCTGCGATAATACTGCTGCTATTTGTTTAAGTAAAAATCCAATTCTTCACTCTAGGGCTAAACACATTGAAATAAAACACCATTTTATCAGAGACTATGTTCAGAAGGGAACCTTATGCTTAAAATTTATTGATACAGACCATCAATGGGCTGATATTTTTACAAAACCCTTAGCTGAAGATAGATTTCTAAATATTTTAAAACATCTGAAAATGGTGTACTGCTCAGAATGAGATTATTTCAGAACCAAATGTGTTTAGTCAGAGGAAATAAGTATTTTTAAATCATCAGAACCACTTTTGTGAGAAGTATCTCAGTTCTGATTAATTTTTTCTTCTGAGTCAGTTCTGTCGTGTCATTTAATCAGAAAATGACATTTTGCATGTGATTAGATTACATCTAATTCACTATATTTACCCAAATCAACCGAACAGTAAATTTCTTGGGATTGACTCAAAACTTAATTACATTTATTTTCTTATCCCCTGTAAGTGTCTATCTCTTCAAGTTTTCAAAAACCATTCCTATTCCCTCTTTCACTCAAAAGGAAACCCTAAAACCCTAAATTTCTCTCTCTCTCTCTCAACAAATTCAATCCTTGTTCTCATCATCTCTGTTCTTAACCATCATCATGACAAACATCGATCAACAAGAAACTGTTCTCCTCTCTAAAGAAGTTGAAACGTCACTGAATGTCTCCTAAGAGCTGTCGTCTTCATCTATCGTACCATCTGCCACCTCTATAACCACCGCGACGATCACCTCGACTCCATTATCTCTTCCCAAGATCGATGCAACCCATGTCACATAGAGAAATTCCTCTGTTACCTGTGTTATGCATGCAAATGAACTAATTGTTCTGAAAGAGCTGTCTGTCGACTTCGACAATCTTTGCGATAATGGGTTTAACCTAATTGATCAACTTAATACTCAAGGATGGAAAAGTTACTTTGAAAGACTTAAAGGTCCAACATTTGATGACCTAGTAAAGGAATTCTGGAGGCACGCTGAAACAGACGATCTTCATGTTGTATCTTTTGTTATGGATCAAAAGATCATTATAACTGAAAAATCTATTTCATACCTACTAAGGATGGAACTCTTGGAAGGAAAAATAGTTTATGGAAAAACTGAAATATCTGACTCCGTCATCAACAAAGCAATCTTCAAAATTGTCAAGTTGGGACTACAGAATACAAAAGCAAGAATCTGCGTGACAATTTAAGAATCGGGCATAAAATCATTCTTGGATGTATCAATCCAAGACCTCCAAAAAGTGCTGCAGATTTCTTCAACACAAATCAAAAGTACATGTTGTACTACTTGCACAAGAATGAGACAATGTGTCTTCCATCCATTCTTTTCTACTACCTGAGACATATGGTGCGCAAGACGAGAACAACAGCTTTACTAGATAGGAAGATTGTAAACTACATTCCGTTTGGAAGACTTCTCTCTGACATCTTCGTTGAAAGTGGCCTAGTGGAGTATCTAGTCAAAGAAGCTAAGTACACAGACTATCTGACTAGCAAAGTAGGAGAAACTTTCAATGCTGTGAACCTTAAGCATATGAAAATGATTACTAATGTTGATGTGAAACCCATACCTAACCCTCACGACACTACGATCAAACGTTCAGTACCAAACTACCCCTGCTATCGCAAAGAAGATAATCCAACAACAATTGCTTCGTTTGTGGCTATAATGAGAGAAGAAGGGCATGACATGCCAAAATCCAGAGTTGAAGAGGTTGCTTCCAAGTCTAAATACATCACGAGGAGTAAGAGGAAGCAAACTGAAGAGGATGCTGAGCCTAAGAAGAAGAAAAGGGATGAAACTGAAACATCCAAAACTTCTAGACCGGAAATTCTTCCTCTTGAGAAAATCAATAAATCAGTTGTCAATCCTTCTAGATCTATGAATGTCACTGATACTGTTACTGCACCATCATCATCTCAAACCTCTGTCATTCCTACCTCCAATCCACAGGTGAAGTTTAAACCACCATCTTTCTCAATTCCTCCTTCAACTACCACTATCCAATCTTCACCCAACTCATCAATCAGTACCCCTATCTCGACTAAAGCCATTCCTACCTACATCTCGTCAATAACCTCGTCAATCATTCAGCCAAATGAACAAAGTTCCATGAACCTAATCTCCAATTCTCAAGTCCTCAGTATTGAGTCTATCTCCGAGGAGACAACCTCTGAATCTCCAGAAATCGTCACCCGTGAATCTCTCATGGTCTCAAACACTCAAGAAGTGACATCTCCTACTGATCAACCAAGCAATCAACATCCTCCTACTGAGATTGTTTCATCTCAGCAAGCACCACCTGAAACAATTGCTTCCAAGCCCGACCTTGCCTTAGTTATCTATACTAAACCACCTCCAACGTCTTTTGAAGAATGCGCAAGCCAATTTTATAACAAGGCATTAAGGAAGTTTGCGAACCTAAGAGCAGAACTTAAATCAAGTACCAAGCCTTTGGAACTTGAAAGATCTTGCCAAAACTTCCAGAAATGGTTGAGCAGTGAGCTTGCAAGAATTGTAAGCTTCTCAGATGCAACCATCACAGATGGAATTCAACGAGCAAAGGAGAGAGCAGAAGCTGAAGAGCGGATCAGGATACTTAAGTTCTTGGTTGCAAAGCAGAAAAAAGTTGAAGAAAAGGCTACTAAGGAAGCAAAACTTCTTGTAGAAAAGGCTGCAGAAGAGGCCAGGATAGCACAGGAAGCTGAAGCCATGGAAAAGGCCAAGCAAGATGCTGCAATTGTGTCTACATCTGATCGTGCTGTCAAGCGTTTGGAAGACGCAATTGGAGATATCAGAGAAGAACAACAAAAGTTCAGAGAAACCCTTGAGGAACAAAAGACTGTCAATGCTACTCTTCAGAACATGCTTCAGAAGATACGGGACAAGATGTCCTCTGGAAGCACCTAATTCTTGTGTCTCTTATGTCCTTATGACTTTAGATCATTGTTTTTCACCCTTTCACCGCTTATCTTTTTGATCTATGACAAAAAGGGGGAGAAGTAATATATGAACGTGATATTTTGATTCCATAGTCAAATCTATGAAAAACGTTGTTTACATGCTAACAGATAAAACTGTTATTTCTATTAGAGTGTTTTTCTTTTTCAGGTATTCTGATCCAAATCAAAGCTTTATTAAGAAAATCAGAACTCTGCTGAAAAGAGAATCAAGACTAAGAGCTCATGATCTAGTAAAATCAGGGGGAGCCCCAAAGCTCAGAAATTCATCAAGTCTAAGACTCAGGGGGAGCACTTCATACGAAGGATAAGCTATCTTTAGAATCTGTTATTCTCCTGCACTATATATATATATATATATCAAAATTGTGTCATCAAAATACATAGTTTTGTCGTCATCAAAAAGGGGGAGATTGTGAGAACATAATTTGGTTCTGCAATTTTATCTCTAAGTTTTGATGATACCAAATGAGTATTTTTGTATAAACAATTTTGTACAACTAATGTTTGTTATTTGTGAGAATGTAACAAACAGGTTATGCCTCCGTAAATTGGCGTGAACACAATGCTTAAAGTAAAATACTCCGCCTACACACTCTAATATAAAAGGAAAAGCCTTGTGAGAAATTTAGTTTTTTTCTTTGTTTTAGGCATAGTTTTAAAAACCGGACCGGCCGGTCGGACCGGTTGGACCGGGAACCGGCCAAGTAACCGGCCGGGTTCGCTTGTTGGATCGGCCATGTCGTCGAACCGGTGAGAACCGGTGTGAACCGGTGAGAATCGGGAAAACCGGGAAAACTGGGAAAACCGGCGAACCGGCGGTTCAACTTCTTATTTTAAAAAAAAAATTTATTTTTTTTTTAATTTTTTTTACTCAAATATATAGGAATTTTTCTTCAAGAATAATAGTAATCACTCATTTAATTCAAGTGATACACAAATTAAGTTTTGTAATATCCACAAAACTATTTTTACTATTTTATATTTATATTGATTGAAAAACCATTATACAAATATTTGTATAGAAATTTAAGAACACAAATTAAGAAACTAAATATAATATAATTTTAGACTTAACTGATTTCCATTATATATATATATATATATATATATATATATATAGACTTGGAAAATTTATTATTTAAAATAATGTTAATATTTGTATTGTTTTAATTATTAACATTAAAACTTATTTTTTATTAACATTAAAACTATGAATTTAAATTAGACTCTGTTTAATTTAGACTCTGTTTAAAATTTACAATTAGACTCTTTTAAAATTTGAATTTAAATTATGAACCTGTGAATTTATGATATGATCTTTTCAAAAAATTTAAGTGTTAGTTATAGTTTTTAGAGATTGAATCATCCGGTTCGACCGGTTTTACCGGTTTTATACCTATTATAATGACAGGTTTATTCAACCGAGTTATCCGGTTTAATCCGGTTTGATCATGCGGTTCGACCGATGACCCAGTGGTTCGACCGATAAACCAATGACCCAGTACCCTCACCGGTTTAATGACCGGTCCGGTTTTTAAAACACTGGTTTTAGGCTTCGGTCCTCCCATTAAAAAAAAATTATTTTATTAAAGCTTTAATACAACTCTTAAATGTATTTTACTAGAGACGTGTCAAAATATATTTTCCCATTTTACTATCCATTCACTTTAACAATAAATATATCAATTATTTCAGAACAAATTAATTAAAAGTTGCACCAGTCCAATTGTTTTCATTATAATTTATTAAACTAACCATACATTTTAACAATAAATATATCTATTATTTCAGAACAAATTAGTTAAAAGTTCCTCCAAGTCCAATTGTTTTTTATTATACTTTATCAAAATTTTATTACATATACTACTCGTATATATTTTCAAATATATCAATTCATTTTCATAATAAATATATCTATTATAAGTTGTTCCAAGTCTAATGTGAGGTATGCACTACTTTTAATTTCCTAAACACCAGGACAAATTTAATTTCCTAGTCAACCGAGAGTAATATCATATAATCTGATTTAGTTATTTGAAAATATTTCGTTAAATTTACTAAAACACCAGGTTCAATTAGATTACTAAAATACCAAGTTCAATTCGATTTGCACTATCTAATCAGATAATTTTAAATAATCAAAATTAAATTTATTATTAGAAAATCAGGACTTTTCAAAACATAATTGCTCGTTTGCTTCAAAATAACCAACCAATAAGACGCAAAAAAATTCAAAATCTAAACAGACTAAAGGTCATGCAATTATTATAATCAACGCATCCAGCAAACAATTTCAATTTCATAAACATCGCACCATAACATAATCAACTCATCCAACAAACAATTTCAATTTCATAAACATCGCACCATAAAAACTTTCCTCAGGTTCAATAGGATCAAAAAAACAAGGACAGCTACCAATCGTCCTTAAGATACTCAACATAATAAATTTGAAAAACAGATTGTCAAGCTACAATTTTACTGAGCACCATGCTTGGCTTTAGTGTGCTGAGTTAATCCTGTTTCAGAGTTGAATGTCCTGGTAATTATATAACAAAAAAAAGTTAATCACAAACCAGCTAAAAGTAAGAGATCAGTAATCAGGGTTAGGTTTAATACAACATACTTGCTGCAGCTACTGCAAGAGAGATTTCCTCCAGACTTGGGAGATTTGGCATCAGTGTTTGGAGTCTTTCCAGCTTTCTTGGGGTGAGGGGTTGCTGTATGCCCAGCTTTCTTACCATCTAATGCGGTTTAAGCGCATGTTAGTGATTTAACATATACATTGGAGAATATATGATGCAAACAAACTACATTTTCATCAAACAAAGAGCATGTGATTGAATCCATGATCAATCACCAAAACAATAACTTGAGTGCATGTGCAAATGGGACTAGCAATGAAGTATGAATCAAAGAAAATACACTTCTCCAATTAGAAAAAAAATAATGTAAACAGCAACACTAAGATATAATAAACTAAGTCTTACCAGTCTTCTCAGGAGTGGCATTTTTAGATTTCTTGGAAGGAACTGGGGTTTTGGAAGCAGATTCATTGGCCCTCTTCTTCCCCTGGTCCACCTTCAAAACAAAAAGGAAAGTATATAAGGTTGTTGACAAATCCCCCCATTTCTCAATCATAAACATAATAATACTAACATAACTGATGACAATAGAATTTTGTAATAGAACTGTGGCATTACCTTCTTCACAGGAGTCTCTTCATCATCGTCTTCATCACTCTCATCCTCATCTTCACTATCCTCATCCATCTGCATTACCAATAAAAAATTTTGGGACCAATAACATTAATCAATACATTCTTAATGAAGACATGCACATTTCTATAAACTGATAACACTTAATAACAGCACACTCAACACATTAAACAAAATAAACAAATGTATCTCACTGTAACAATGGGCACATATTAGACTAAAATACATTATTAACCCACAAAAATATGGACAAAACATACAGAACATGCCACTAAACCAAACATGGAAATTATTGACCAAATACCTCTTCATCAGAGCTATCAAGGTCATCATCAGATTCGTCGTCAGAATCATCATCTTTTTCCTCCTTTGGATCAACAACCTTCACTTGTTTTGCAGATGTACCACTCTTAGCAGGTGCATCAGCCTTGGCAGGTGCACCACTCTTGGCCGTAGCTTTCTTAGCTTCAGAAACTTTCTGGTCTGCAGCCTTTGTTTCTGGTTTCCCTAAAAATAAGCCAATTATCATTAGATGTGGCGTTGCCATAATCATACACCTAACCGCCCAAAAAATTCAGACCAAGAGGAAACACATACCATTCTCTATGGGTTGAGCCAAAGGAATTTCCTCATCATCACTTTCTGCTCAAGACAAAGACAATCCAACAATGTTTGAGCATACAACACAAATATAATCTTATCTAACCTAAAAACAATTGTTTAAGAAACTTCCGAGCCTCACCAGAAAATTCATCTTCATCACTAGTGCAGGCAGAAGCACATCAATGGTTAAGGAAAAACTAGGATGATGCCGATGGCAAGTCAAAGTTTAAGCTATTACAGCATCAATCATACATTTAGATAACAGAGCTCTAAGACATTGGAATACAAAAATACTATACAAAATTTCATGTTAAAGGTTGGCAAATTGATGACAAATTTCAGTTCATAAGAAACATTTAGATAAGAGCAGAAAAGAAAATTGGTTATAACAACCAAGATCAAGGATATTATTCATTGTCAGGGTAGTAAGCTTTGTATCCACAGAAATGGACACTAGAAGTTTTGGAACTGTGAGAAAGCTCAAATTCCTTGTCCAGAACCAACTCAAGAGTAGTCTGGGGAATTTTCTCTCTGTTAAGGGTTCCCAAAACAAGCTTCTGGTCACCAACTTTCAAGTAAAGAACAACAGGCTCATTAGCTTTGTCTTTCTTAGATTCACCAAGTGCAGCCTACACAATAACCAATCAAAAATTTAGTAAACCAAAATAAAAACACACAAAAACAGAACAAAAATGAAGAAAAAAACCAAAATAAAAAACAAGGCAAAAATAAAAAAACCCCAAACCCTAACCTGAGAAAGATGAATGCAAGCTTCAAATTGATGTGGATCAACCTTGACAGATTCACCAACCTTAACCTCAGCACCTAAATCAGAAATCAACGTATTAGAATAACAATAAACTAAACCCTAATAATAAATAAATAAACATACTTGAAATTAAAATTAACTAATAAAGAATCAAACGAGCAATAATCGAAAACGTAACCAACAGCTATAACGACTAATCAAACTACGAAATGATTTCGTTCAAACAGGGAGCAATAAATGAGTGTTCAGAGAAAAAAAATAGAGAAAGAAGTAGAGAAGATTACCCCAGAACTCCATTGAAGAAAGATAAGTTAACGAGTATGCAAGGGTGCGGGTGCTAGGGTTTAGAGAATGATAATGAGTAGCGTAAGAGGAAGAGAAATGAAAGGGTTTTGTGATTATATATAGAGTGATAGAAAATGGCTTAGGGTTTTTGACTCGACTTTTATTCCCTTCCGCTCCTTTAAATTTTCGGTGATATATTTATGGGCCGTTGTTTGGTTGGGTCTCTAACTCGGCCCATATTCGGATTATTTTGAAATTCTGAAAATTTTATCCCGTAGCAATTTATCAAAAATGTCAATTTTATTATCCTTGTAGTATGTTTTTAACTAATTTACGATTTTATTGTTTACTATTCATTTGAGACTTCTGAAATTACACCCATACGTAATTGTTTCGAAAGACTATGAAAATGAGTTTCGACACGGATTTTTTCTGTACTACATGACTTTATAAAAGATATTTGGTTTGTACATAAATAAGTTTCGGAAGACTTGCAAAAAGAGTTCTAGTGTTGTCTTAAAATTTTATTGTATTGGAACATTTGCCAAATTTATTTCGGTTTGTACATTTGGGTGTATCAAAACTCTTTTAGACAAGATATTCGATGAGTATTTGTGTATCGGAACACTTATATGAAGATGTCTGATTTGCATTTTTTAATTTTTATTTTATAACTTTTTTTATGTTTCAGGTATGTGTGCAGATACGTGTGCATTTTCAACTACTCAAAGATTCGATATATAAGAAGAGGTGATAAGGTAGATTAAAGAGGTTGGAATTAAAAATAAAGTAATTGTTAGGCTTAATTGCAATTTTGGTCCCTCTATTTTTATTTTATTTTTAGTTATGATCCCCTATTTTAAAATTCAAAATTTTTGTCTCTCCATTTTTAGTTTCTTTTTTAGCTTTGATCCCCCTATTTTAAAATCCAGAATTTTGGTCCCTCTATTTTCATTTTTGTTTAGTTTTGGTCCTCTATTTTAAGTTTTGTTTTTTATTTTAGTCCCCCTTTTCAAGTTGGAACTAATTTAATAGGGAACCAAAAGTTTAAAAAAATGAAAATAAGGGGACCAAAACTAAAAAAAATGAAAACGGAAGGACAAAAATTTCGGATTTTAAAATAGGGGGACAAAAACTCAAAAAAACTGAAAATAGAGGGACAAAAATTTCAGATTTTATAATAGGGGGATCAAAACTCAAAAAAAATGAAAATAGGGGACCAAAATTGCAATTAAGCCTAATTATTATTATCATTCGTTCGGATACTGAAACAGGCAAAAGAGAGGGAAGCAACAAAGTAATATTTGATTGTGATAAAGGGGGGAAATACAATGATAAAGATAGTGAAACACAAAGTGCGACTAAGAAATGTGGATGTCCATTCAAAATTCGGTCGACTCCGACGAAAAATGAGTCTGAATGGAAGATTGATGTAAAATATGGAGTTTATAACCATGGTTTATAGGATAGATTAGAAGGTCACTCCTTTGTTGGTAGGTTGACCACAGATGAGAAGCAACATGTTGTTGATTTAACAAAGAGACATGTTCCACTCAGACACATATTGATTTCCTTGCAAGAGCGAGATCTGGATAATGGCACTCGGATCATGCAAATATATAAGCATAAGAGTGTGTTATAAAAAGAGATAAGAGGTCCTAGAAGTGAGATACAACATTTGTTTAAGCATATAGAGGGCGTAAGTTATGCTTACTAGAGTAGAAAAATAGATTAATCGAAAGTTGTGAGAGATATTTTTTTGGCCCATCCAGATTCAGTTAAGTTGTTGAATATTTTTTCTATTGTGTTAGTTACGAACAACACTTACAAGACAAACAAATATAGACACCCTCTATTTGAAATTGTCAACATGACATCAACTGAGTTGACATTTGGTGTTGCATTTGCTTATATGGAGTCTGACAACTACTTACGCGTGTATTACCATCTTAGTATACTATGTCATTAAGTATTAAAACATGTAATCAAAACATGAATACTAAATTATGTCATTGAGTTTTAATTTCATATGTCTCAAGATCACATAATTGATGAGAAATTAAACATAAGTCTAAAAGTTAATACATATGAGAAGTATAAACATAAACCAATGCGAACGAAAAATGTGTAAAACTTCAAATAAATCAGCAAATTATGGTCATCCTCGTCAGCACCAACTTGTCAGAGATAATGATGAAGCAAGGTAGAAACACAAGCCCAACTTAGACCAGATCGACTCATCCAACTTTCTATATCTTGTGGAAGAAAATGGAACCCTCGATGTAAGCTTCAGCCCATGTCCAACGATGTTTAACTCTTTCTTCAGACCTCTCTCCTGAAAATAAATAAAAGTACACATATTATAAAACACAAAATAAAAAATTAAATGTTACTCCCTCCGGTCCTTTTTATAAGGAACGCTTCACCTTTTTAGATTCATTAAATAATTAATGTATCTGGTCTGCATTATAGACCAGATACGTTAATTATTTAATGAATCTAAAAAAGTGAAATGTTCTTTATAAAAAGGACCAGAGGTAGTACTTAATATAAAGTAAATGCCATTTACTTACTTCATTGAACCATAAATGTCGAGCAATATGATGCATGTACTTTACCATAAGAGATGTATCATATGATCCTCATAGAAATCCAACCGGATGTGGTGCGGATGCATATGTATTAATATGCTTTTCCTCACTTGCCAATGTTGGAATCCTACCGTCCCTACCCCGTCCTAAACCATGCTCTAGAATCCTACCGTCCCTGTCTCGTGTTCGCGCCACTGTCAAAGTAACAAAAAAACACATCAAAAAGTTACTTAAAAAATCATTATGGAACACATTTTGAAAGAGTTCTGATGAATATGGTTTTCACAAAACCGGAACACCTTTTGAAAGTGTTCTGGTGCATTAACTTTTCAAAAAATCGGAACACTTTGTAAAGGACTTCCAGTGAATGTTTCGCCAAACCGGAAGACATTGCAACATTGCAAATGAGTTCTGGCATGTAAAATAAAAATCGGAAGACTTAGCCTAAGAGTTTTGGTGAAATTATAAAATCGGAGGGGGACTTACTGAATATGTTTCAGTTTGTGATATGTGAACCAGAAGAGTTGTTAAAAGTGTTTCGGTATGCAACGAATTTTTTCTATATCGAAAAACTTAAAAAACGAGAGTGAAGGAGAAGTGAAATTTTCTGAAAGATAAACTATTTATATGAGGGTATTTTGGTCAAGAAAATATAATGTAGGGGTAGGGGATAAATGATGGGGATGAGGTAAAATTTTCTAAAATTCTACACGTTTTTTTATTTTCATGTTCAAGTTTTAGGAAGGGGCATTTATTGGCTATAACTAGCTGACACTATAATGTGGAAATAACAATGTTTTTTATAAAGAAATAAATGGTGATTTGTTAAAAATATGTCAATCTAGTGTAAAATGCTTACAAATACATAAACAAATATATGAAAAGGTCATTTGTATTTTTATATGTATAATTTGTACAAAGTGCTTGTTATATAGACATAACAGAGGACAATGCACAATCATAATGAATTGTCTAAGGGATACACTGATAATGACAATATCATAATTATATATTTACAAATGAAATTTGTCAATCACATTAAATGGTGGTTTTATTTCCTTTAACATTCCCCCTCAAGTTGGAGTGTGGATGTCAATGCACTCAACTTGCTGAGATGTGTATGAAACGCGGGTGATCGCAGCGGCTTCGTGAACATATCAACTTTCTGATTTCCACTTTGTACATACGTTGTATTGCTTTCTCCTCTTTTTATTTTCTCACGAATAGTGGGACAATCTAATTCAATATGTCTCATCATCTCATGATAGACTGGATTTGCAGTGATGTGTATAGTTGCTTGATTGTCACAAAATAACTTTGTTGCCTCTAGGTGTGGAACATGTAAATCTTTTAACAAGTTTCTCAACCAAGAAAGCTCACAAGTGGTTGTGGCCATCGAACGATACTCTGATTTTGCTTATGACCGTGAAATTATTGTTTGTTTCTAGCTTTTCCATGAGATAAGGGACTTTCCAAGAAATATACAATAACCTGTTACATAACGACGTGCGGTTAGACATCTTGCCCAATCGCCGTCACTAGAGCTGTCAAAATGGGATAACCCACATGGGCCGGCCCGCCAGGCCCGAATAATCATAGGGCTTGGGACTTAAAATTAGAGCCCATATTTTTCAGGGCCTTTTGTTCACAGGACTTAGATAACAATGCACCACCAAAAAATTCACCCAACATGTTTCTTGAGGATGGAACCAATCCATTGTAAAATGTTTCATATTGAATACAAAATGGGATACTATGGTATGGACATTTCCTAACAATTCTTTGAATCTTTCTCAAGCATCAAACAAGTACTCATCCTCTCCTTGCCTAAATGAAGTGATTTCTTTTCTCATATTTGTATTCGGACAAGAGGGAAATACTCAGATAAACATTTTTCACCCAAGGCATTCCCTGTGGCAATGGAATTAGGTTCTAAGGAATTTGTCCAACCTTTTTCTCCATCCCTTAATGAATATGGAAACAATCTTAATCTAAAAGTTTCATAAGTAATAGGAATTTTGAAGTTACTTGTAACTTCCAAAAAAATTTCTCAAATGTATGTGTGGATCTTGAGTATCAACTCCTAAGTATTGGCCAATAGCTTGTAACATTTGGAACATCATAGGGTTGAACTCAAATTGTTCCATCGTGATCTTTGTCTATATGATTCTACTGTTCATTGCATTGGGAAACAAAATATAATCGCTTATGTTTCTAGCTATATCATTGAAAATGCCAATAATGTCATTTTCTGTCGTGACTTCTACTTACTCTAGTTATGGTTCTTCAAATATTTCTTCAAAGGTATCTTCAAATTTTTCTTCAAATACTTCAAACAAATGAGTAGGAATATGGCTTCCTGGTAAGTGATCAATAGCTTGAAATCTCCTTAGCAATTTGAGTTTTCTCTCAGGTTCACGGTCTCCTCTATATACTAGAGTTAGCAACTCGCATGCAGCAGCCACACACTTATCGTGTCACCAGAAGACAGAAAACTTCAAAAGCTCAAATGTATTTTTCACAAAAAAAAATAGAAAAACAAAGTGTTATTGGTATAATTCCTGGAAACGGTGCCAAAAACTTATTGTTTTATATATGTGCAAGTAGACACCGTCAAATAGTAGCAAGTGATGTAAAAGCAAAAGTATCGATTATGTAGAGATTACAATAACTTAAGTTGATTCTCAATGTAAAACTTTGTGAATAGCCATGAGAAAAAGGTAAAAATAATAGCTGGTTGTCACTGATTCAGGTTAAGTAGCTATAAATAATAGCAAAGAAGTTAAATCAATAATGAGAGCTATGTTGAGCAATGTTCCATTTAATAAAGTTCGTATTTTGTGTGTGTCTAATGAGATATGCATTGATAGATAAGGTAGAAAGTGATCCAGTGTTGTATGTCAACAACATCAAAATATATACATTAAGTCAAGGGAATAACTATATAGGTCTCTCAATAACATTAAAGCATGTCTAGTTTCACTTATGATTTCCCCTTATGGTTGTAGTCCTTTATCTCTAAAGTGACTAATCTAGTGAATATGTTTATCCTACTATTTTCTACCATAATTATTATGAGTTCCAAACTCTCATTCATCAACCAACTTTTACTTACTTCTAAGGTGATAAAGCAAAGATATAAATATGTATCATTAATTCACATAGTAAAATGCATCGCTTTAAATCACATCATTTTAACACAAAATATTACTTTTCATTAAACTTCACATTTCTTAACATAAAGAGGTTTAGCTCATAGTGAGAAAAAGAAATACAGTAACAAAATTTCTCACAATTAACATTTCTAAACATAAATGGAAGGAAAATGTAAACCTAAGTGTAACACTTTACTCATTGCAATCTCTCAATCAACAAGAGGAAAGTTTTGTCACGCCTAACAGCTTAGCACTTCTTCAATAAAGAAAGGATGAAAGGAGCTCTCAACTTCTGGTTCAGACTTATTCTTCTCCAAATGAGATATTTTTCTACATGATTTCTTTAGTCTCACAACATTTGAACCTCCCATTCATTTCTTCTATGTCGTCCTTTTATATTCCCATAGCTTTTAGGGTTTTCTTTTAGCATTGGATCATGGGCCTTGTGAATATTCATTGTCTTTTCCCATGTATATCAACATATTCCTTCGTATTATCCTCTCGTATAAGAATCAGGAAGTACAAATCAGCGTGCATGGGATAACATATCTTGTGGCAAGTCTGCTGCACTGACAGAAAAGCAACATCCAAATTTTTGTGTCCATCATCTTTTGTCTTATAGCGTTTGATCTTATCCATCCATTTTTCCAGCTTACTCGTGCTTCCTTTTTCACACTTATACCACGTTTTCCCTAATGTTGAAGAACTTCACTCCCTATAACATCTTTTAGCTCTAAGTCCTGCTCAGGAGAGAGGTAGAATTGATGTAGCATTTCTGTCATGCCAGATGTCACATCTTGAAAAATACGATCCTTCGCGAAGTGTTCGCGTGCTCATGAAAAGTGATATCGAACAGAGTCGCCACCGAACTTTATTTATCCCAAAGAATGAAAGGAAAAATATCAATAAAACCCTTAAAAAAGAAGATGGTTGTCGCAACCATATTCAGGTTCGAGAGTCGATTACACAACGAGAATGTATTAACACCCATCACGTTCGTTGTACTCAACAGAAACTTTTAGTAAAACTTGCGATTGAATGTTAGCTTATGTTAATTGTTTTCTTCGAGCGATAGAATATGCAAAAGGACAAGAAAAGGGATCGCAAAAATATTTTTATTAGGGTGTTTGACGAGATTGTAGGTCTCGCTCCTACGTATCCTCGGGTACAACGAGGAACTCAAAGCTTCGTAGTTCAAGGTAAAAAACTACGTTTTGTATGTTGGTTTGTTTTATTGAACAAGTGTTTATATTTCTAACGGTTAAATGTTGGTTTGTATACTCGCGGGGGAGGCTTAATGCTAGTTTGTATACGCGTTAGACATAGTAAGCAATGCTCTTTTTTGTAAAATGTTTTCAATTGCATGGGGGCGCGAAAATAAGTTTAATGTGTTGAGTGTTTTTTAGGTGAATGACGAATGCTCAGTGAGAACGAGACGTGAGCCTCAAGACTAACGATTAGGTGCCTCATTGGAATGCTAGAATCTAATGATCCTTTTTCATTCAATGTATTTATGAAATTTGTTCGATGGATATGAACACTTGATAAGAATAAGACACATACCTCGAAACTGATTGTTCAATGGTTCCACTAGAATGTTAGACTCCAACGGCCCTTCTTTGTCCAAGTTTATATTAAGTGTTTTTAGAAACGAAAGAAAGAAAAAGCGGCTAGCCTAAGAGGTGTGCCTCGAGATCGATCATTCGAGGTTTCTAGGAAATGCGAGACTCCAAGGTTCCTCTTTTTTGGCTTTTGTTAAGAAAAAATATTTTCTACATTATGTTTATTTAGGAAAGAGATTTGATAACGATAAAATGGTGAGATATTTTGAAAACCAACTTGATGTTGATCAAGTATTTAATTTGATTTTTGAAAGGTGATTTTATGTGTTCAAGTTATTTAATTAATCAATTAACAAAATTAATCAACTAAATGAAATTAATCAATTAATCAAGTTAATTAAAAAAATCAATTAATAAATTAATCAATTAGAAAAAATTTAATTAATTAATCAAGTTAATTAAAAAATCGCTTAACAAACTTAATCAATTAAAATAAATTTAATCAATTAATTAAATTAATTAATAAATCAATTAACAGAATTAATTAATTAAAATAAATTTAATCAATTAATCAAATTAATTAACAAAACTAATCAATTAAAATAAATTTAATAAATTAATCAAATAAATTAAAAAATTAATTAATTAAAATAAAATGAATCAATTACTTATATAAAAACAAATTAAAAAAAATAAAGAAATAATAAAAAAGTAATAAATAGAAAAAAAAGGTGGTGGGCGTGGGCCCCACACACATCATCATCCCTATTGCCAAACGTTTACATTACGGTTACTAATGCAAACAGTGAGATTGTATTTTTTTTTATAATCAAACAAACTTTATATTAAAAGGAGTACTAGGGGTACTCCAACCCGATAAACAAAGACCAGTGAGATTATATTAATAAATTTGAAAATAAACATACTACTAGTATATTTGATTCAGATGTAACTATCTCAATTTTTTACGAAATCACACAAATGAATAATAAAACCTCATCTACTCGATCTCACAAACATAATGACATACTTAAAAATAAACAAACAACAACTAAAATTTTCAAATATTTTACAATGGAATGCACAAGAACATCAATTTTCCAAAAATTCATATGTTAAGCTATTTTGCACGAATGATTAAAGGATTTGAAAGTGAAAATTAAGTTTATGTCAAGAAATCAAGTAAAAAGTGAGAATTAAAGCTTACCCACGCGAAAAGCCTCAAAAACGCGAAGAACATGGATGAGTTTTTCGACGAGTTTGCAAATTTCGATCACCCTCCGATGAAGCTCCAAACACGTACCAATCAATGTGATTTGAAATACTCTTCAATCCTCTCCTCTTCCTCTTTCAAATTCTTTAATTATTTTTAAATTTTGAGGAAAATTCAAATAGTGAATGTACTATACTTTTTTACTTTTTTTTATATATGATGTTGTTTAAACAGACAAAGATGAATGTGAATGAATTCCAATGTGAGAGTGAATTTTGGAGGGAGTTAGAATGTGAAAAATGAAAATGAAGAATGGTTAGGATTGCACCAATTAGTGATCCATGTGAAAAAATGTTCAAGTTAGGATTGCACCAAAGGATGTTTGTTGAAGTTGATTTTCTTGAAATGAGATTGAAATTTGGTTATGGGAGCGAAACATGGATAGTGATCCAAGTGAAAATAATAGGAACAATTATGAGTTATTGATTAACTTCAATCCAATGGCCAAGAGAGTTAGCACAAAATAATAAGCAAATTAGGATTTTTCACAATTAAATATATTGCCAAAAAAGCGCTTGGATATTTTAAATAGATAAAAAATGAATTTAAAAGAATAAAATAAAATAAAATTCAAATATTTTTAATAAAACCAAATAAAAATCAAATGATAATTTATTTGCCTCTATTTATTTTTTTCTTGATATTTTGACAAAAGAAAAAAAAATAAAAGGAATTGAAATGAATAAAAATCGGGCGCGAAAATGCGCGAAAAAGGAAAATGAATGAATTGAAATAATCTACTCGAAATATACTTCCGTAAACCACACAGATAAATATCAAATTTTTCAGTAAAAATTGTCCAAGTGAAAAGGCTCAGACGGATCAAAATGTGACCGCAAGAGGGATAAAAAAAAATAAACGAGTTGGGTTAAACCACATGAACCATAGATTAATAAAACTGACACCTGCAAACCCGGACTTAAAAAAATTTCCGCTTGCTAAGTTTACACACATTTGAGAATTGATTCAACCGGTCTATCTGTAAAGTCGAAATTTTATTCTAAGTAAAACAAATGAAGTTGGATGTATGAAAGTTTAAAATTTTCGAACAAAATTGGGGTATGACACCAGAAATTATCATTAAAGCAGTCCTACACAAGCAACAAACATATAAAACTCACAAAATAGAACATCCAGTGTCCTATATACTAATCAAACTAAAAATAGCAAAACCTACTTAATTTAACCTAATAAAGCTTTTAATCCTTAATTAAAATCAAGTAATACGTGCTTGAATTTCTGAAAAATAATTATTTATTAGATGCCTCGACCCTCTCTAAGCATCTTAATAAAGGGTGGACAGGCCTCTTTTATATAAAGTTCCCTTGATCACGGTATATGAACGTGCTTTTGTTTTCACTATAGCGGCTTCAACCATATCAGATTGGAAAATTTCTTGTTCTATATACGTCGTGATCGGAGATATCCAAGAGGGTTGACCGGTGTTGCTAACGTCTGTAATATCCCATATTATCTAAATGCTTAGTTGGATATCAGATGAGATCAGATGAGTATCTATGTGCTCTATCTTTGGTAAATTGGATTAATGGAATCCTCTAAGTACTTTAAGTATTGACATTTGGGATCAATAGAGCAACTAGTGAACACTGAAGAGATCAATTATTGATAAAAGAGACAAATCAATTATTTTAGTTCAAGAGAGTGTATTATGGTAACTCTAATAATTGATCAATTGGTGTAAGATGATAAAATATCAATTGGAGATATTTTACCCTTTTGGATTATATATATATATATATATATATATATATATATATATATATATATATATATATATATATATATATATATTTGTTAGAAAGGAAAAAGGAAAAAAGAAAGATAGAAAGAAGAAGAGAAAGGAGAAAGAGAAGAGAAGAAGAAAACCATGGGAGAAGAAGAAAAAGCTTGGGAATAAGCTTGGATCATCATCATCTTCTTCAAAATCCCCTTCGTTTATCAGATAGGTTCTAGTTAGACACTCTAAGTTCTAAAAATATAAGTTTAGAACTTATGTTAGGTTTGAGAGAAAATGATTAAACGGATAAATCAATGAAATCTAATGGATGAAATTTGATATAAATTGCGTAGTATAATCGTAATATGCATATGATCATTTATGATACTTGTTTTTGCTGTTTGGAAATGTTTTGGGTTGGAAAAGATGAATTTTGGGGTCTTGGAACCCTAAGAAACGCAACAAAAAATTTTGCTTCTGGTGCGCACCGCCGGGCGGCGCCTTGAGCGCCGGGCAACGCAAAGCGTGCGCCTATGCTCCGTCTGGCGATGGCCAAGGGGCGCAGCGTGGAACGCTTCTGTAACTTTTAAGTTTTTAGCAAGGGTCTTACGCCTTTGCTTCGTCGGGCGAAGTAGGGGCGAAGGGGCACCGCCGGGCGAAACCTTGACCGCCGGGCACTCCTGGGAGTTTTCCAAATAAATTCTTTTCTTTAAAAATTCATAACTTGCGAACCGTGGTTCCGATTTAAGCGTTCTTGGTACCGTTGGAAAGCTATGACAATCCTCTACCCAATAAAAAGTGAAAATTAAGGGTATGATGTGGGATTAATTATTTAGTGGAAAATGAATGAAATAATGTTATATGATATGTTGAAATTCCATATCTTTTGGATCGTAAATCTGATCGAGGCATGGTTATATCCGATGCAAAGCTGTGAAAATATCCTGCGGGATAAGAGTGGGAAATATTGATTTGTTACCCGATTAAATGATCAGAGGGAAACCAAGAGTTATATAACTTATGATTGAATTATTATATGTGATTCTATTATGCAAATTGTACGATGCTTTGTCTATTAATTGTTGTTAAATATGATCGAGAGAATATGCATGCTTAAAATGAATTAGGAAGAGTGAGGAAACTTTACCCCAAAACAAATGGCATAGTTAAGATTGTTATAATTCTAGGTTGTGAATAGAATTGTGATAGAAGCTCTGAATGGCGACGCTCGTGCATTCGATGTATAGATGTGCATGCTTGACGAGTTCTGGCCTGGAGTAGAAAAACCCAGATGGCAAGACTCAGGCACTTGATGTAGAAAGGTGCATCCGTGACGAGATTGGTCTAGGAGAGAGTGAAACACTAGTATGAAGCATGTGTGAACTATTGTGATTATGAGAAAAGGCGAATGTAGCCTTAAGGCATTGTGGCCTTGTGATTGTCGAATACAATCACATTTGTGTGTGTGTGATCACGTAATCATAACCGTTTGATGTGAGTGCGTTTCATGGGTCTCAAACTCCTCTGAAACATGTGCACAATTACTTGGCAGGTTTGATTCCCGCGTGCGAGTACGAATGAAGCCTATATGGTAAAGAGACTTGTGATGGTTAATGGCCCGTGTGAAGTGACGGTTCATAACGGTTAATGACCCGTAGAACCCGAATCCATTTTGTATGTCAAGTAATTACAAGGATCCATGACTCAGGTCGACTTCTAAACGTAGAAGCGGACGGGAAAAGGGGATGCCTTGGTAAGGCTATCAATTAGTGATATTTTGAGTTAGTGAACTTATGAACATGTTTCAATATAGTGTGAGATGGTATACTCAAGGTCACTTCCCTTCTCCTTGACTTGAGTTAGGTTTTGGCTAGAACCCCTGTAAAGCCGAGAGAATCTATAAGAAAGGGAACTCACTAAGATTTGATGTATCTCACCCCACTATTGTTGATTATTTTCAGGAGGTATTTGTAGGTTGATTTACAAGTGGAGCTATGCTTGGATGTTTCAAGAGAAGCTTAGTTGAGCTTTTTCCGCTGTGTATTTGTTGTATACAATTGAGGATATTGTATATTGATCTTAGATTTTTGTTTTGGCTAGTTTCCGTATCTTGTACCATATATTGTGTTTATGTTGTTAGAAATGGTCAAGTATGTGAATTTCCAGTAGCATGATTAACATGAATTGATTGACTATATGGCCAGAAAAATCAAGGAAATTGGCATCATGCAGATGGACAATTCTCTTGAGGATTGAAATAATAAGATATCCTAATCATGAATGTCACGTAATTAAAAATATACTTTTTGTTCTAATCACCGCTGCCACATCTACAAAATTGGAGGCAAACCAACTAAATCCCAAGTAATGTAAAATTCAGGAACTAAAAAAATTGTTATTAAAATTGGGGACTAAAAGTTAAAAAGTATAAAAGTAGAAGGACCAAAAATGCATTTACGTCTTTTTTTAATTCAATTTAAAATGTTATATATTCGGTAAGGGGTTGGAAAAAACACTCAGAACACATGATATAATAAACTCATCTTCTATGACATGTTGACTGAATGTAATATAGCTGCAATTTAAAAGGTATATCATTAAACAAACCTTAACAACAACATACAACATATATCAACAAAAAAAATCATCAACAACATAAAACTTTTATCTACAACAACATACCTAAACAATAAGGATAAACTTTTATCAACAAAAACAAAATCATCAACAACATACAACTTTTATCAACAACATACCTTAACAATAACCTACAACATATATCTACAAAAACAAAGCCATCAACAACATACATTTTTTATCAACAACAATAAACCTTAACAACATACAACATATATCAACAAAAGCAAAATCATTAACAACATACAATTTTTATCAACAACATTTCTTAAACAACATACAACATATATCAACAAAAATAAAATCATTAACAACATACAACTTTTATCAACAAAAACATACCTTAAACAACATATAACATATATATCAACAAAAAAAATCAACAACAACATATAGGATGAAAAAGTCTATGTATCTTAAATGTGAAGAGGAAGTGAAAGAAATTAGTTTTGTGTAACACATTTTCTTGATTTATAAGAGATGAAGAAGATATGTTGGAGTTTTGTGAAGAAGTTGTATGTAACCATTTATGGAGTGAGGATAAGACGTGTGAGAGAGTGTTAGGATTTGTTTTGAGAGAGATATATATTCTATCCTGAAAAGAGAAAACTTTCGCTTAAATATATGTTATACTTTCACCATGGTTGATAAAGAAAGCAGTGATTGAATATAGATACATTTCACAACAGTTTCTACTTTAGACCGTGGTGAAAGATATTTTAATTTTGGCATAAATATTAAGATTATGAATGACACACTCATTTTGTAACCAAAAATGAAAATTGTTGGTGTTGGGATTCTAAGTCTGTATGTCTTAACATATCACTACGGTTATTAATAAGGACCATAGTGAAATGTCTTTTAATAAGATAAGTAAAAATGCAGACACATAAATAAGAGATATTACTTTGGTTTATTTAGTAGTCGATGTAATAACATGTTACGTTAGGTGTATTTTATAGTAATGTATCAGTAAACTTCCTAGAACTATGATGAATTTGATGTGTAAAACGATGAAGCATATGTCGAAGGAGATACAGAAACCTAAATTTTTCTCACATACTCAAAGAAGAGAATGAAGAGACGCACAATGTAGCTAGGATTTGGGCCATTTCGGGTTGTAATGTATGGGCCAATCGTAATATGAAGCCCAATAACACCAATTGTGTTAAATTCAATCATTAATAATATTGGTTTTGTTAAAAAAAAGACATTGTATACAACTTAAACAAAAACTAACGAATCCTCATAAAGTTGGACTTTTGGTATGTCTGATCCACCAACTATCATGGCTTATTGTGACCTTCTTTGCTATTGACACTGGGCTTCAATGGCAAAAACTTGTCATGGCCTCATACGACATAATTCCTACTATAGCCTCCAACGACTCAAAGGAAACCATAACCTCCAACAACGTAAATCCTATTCACTACAAGAAATATTGTCATTTCCCACATGATATCCACGTCACTAAGTTTAAAAACACTTCACTACCCAACATTTGCGACGTGGACAAAGCACGTTGGAGGAGCAATTGTGGGAACTTTTTCCCATGTGAAATTCACGTCACTAATTAGTGACATGAATTTCACGTTGCAAACAACAAAATTAATTGGAAAAGTTCCCGCGTGAATTCCATGTCACTAATTAGTGACATGAATTAGTGACATGGTTTTCACGTCACAAATCTCAAACCTGTTTTAAATGCACTGACATGAATTACACTTCACTGATGTATTTAATAATACAAAAATTAATAAATATTAATGAATAAAACAAATTAATAAATAATAAAATGTAAAAATTAAATTTATATTTCGATAAAAAATTCAAATTTTTTAATAAATATAATTATTAAAAGATATAAAATATTTAACCACATGATTTGCACGTTACAAATATAAAAAATAAAAAAAATCACGTGATATTCACGTCACAAACATAAATAATAAAAATAAAGTTATTCATCGTCACTACTAAATATAGAATCTTCATCTTGGACAACATTTTGTGAGGCAAAAAATTGTCGCATTTGGGCCTCCATGTCGGATTGCCTCTTTTCCATTTCCCCCATTTCAACATTTTGCCTATTCCTCATTTCCTCAATTTCAATACTTTGCATATTCCTCATTTCCTCTATTTCGGCATTTAGCGCCGCCTCACGTGCCTCCGCCTCTCGTCTCGCCTCAGATAGAGCTAACTCTCTCACTGTAGCCAACATTTCTGGTGTCAATTCTGCCGGACGAGATCCTCCTTCCCCATCTTCGAGTCTTTGAAATAAAGTTTGATCTCCTTTTCTGTAATCGCCAGCCAAAGACCCAAGACCAAAAAAACACTCATTGACTTCATTCCCGCCTACTGTAAAACTCCAAATGTAAAGATCCACACGTGGATCAAGCGGTGCATTCCCAATCGGAATATATTATGGATTTTCAGCTAGATATTGGGCAAGCAAGGTCTGATACAACTCCTATACACACATTAAAAAAATTAAATTAAATATAGTTTAAACAATTTAGTTATATACAATAATGAAATAAAATAATGAAATATAAATAAATTACCAAGGTTGATTTGGAACGGTTGTCAACAAACTCCCCTGATTTTTTGGATCGGGTCTTCACAAAAAGCTCATGAATCCGTGGCTCCCTCCCCAAATCCTTTTTGTAATTAAAATAATTAAGTTTAATTAAATATGTATATAATAATACAAAATAGAACTTAAAAAATAGTTATAATTACCATTCGTCGACGATGTTCGCCGATACTGATACTTCCAACTGTACTAAGGCAGTCACCTACTTCAGATGCCCTCATCTTTTGTGCATGTTTAGATCTTCTCTGAAAATCTTCTGACTTCCACCACTCAATAAGTTCCGTAAATATTTCCTCGCCTATCCAATTAGGACGAGTTTGATCCCTTTCCCAACGTTGTCTAACATTCTTAAGCATGTTAGATAGTTGGCTAGATACCTTACTTCTAAAAAAAAGTTTAATCTTGACCTCGTCAAAATTTTGCCACGTATATCTTTCCTGCAACTTGTATGACATTCAAATAAAATGTTAGATATTTATATAACAAAAAATAATTATAAAATAACATAACTTTAATAAAAATACAATTTACCTTAAATTTATCAAACCATACATCTTTCTCAGTTTCTGGGAGCTCTCCAAAAGACTTAATGCGTTTCGTATACATCAGCTGAATGACCCAGTTTACAGCTTTTGCAGCAGGCCGACACGGATCAAAACTAAACAACAACAATAATTTGAATAAGTATTAAACATAAAAATGACAATATATAGTTAAATAAATATTATAACTTAAAAACTTACCCCGATCCATCGGGCTTAATAAGATGTCGTCCTTCAACCACCAAATGCTCCGCTGCAACAGGATTTGTCTGCTCCCCATGAACTTCATCATCCTCCTGAACATGGTCATCCTGCTCCTGATGCGCAGGTATATGTGTGGGGTGTGAAACCTTTAAAACCTTTAAAATATATTAAATATAACCTATAAATTATATTTTTTTATTTTGTTTTTAAAATATAAAAAATAAATTATGAAATATATAAAATATAAAATATAACTTATAAAATATAACTTATAAAATATAATATTTATTTTGTTTTTAATAAAAATAAATATTTAAAAAAATCTGTTTCTACATACTCTGTTTACCTGCGGATTTTGACAAAATTTCCGCAGAAAACGTGTTACCTGCGATTCTTCCTGCCATTTTATGTTCCCAGCTAAAACCTTCGTGGTTAACTAATTTAGCAGGTAAAGTCGCAGGAAAAATCGCAGGTATGAATCGCAGGTAAAACAGATAAATTCGCAGATAATACCGCAGCTAATTGAAATTTTCGCAGGAAAAGTCGCAATAAATTTAAAATCCGCAGGTAAAGTCGCAGCAAATTTCTCTCAGTTTTTTAATTTTTATTACTAATTGTGTTTAATTCATATTTAAAATATTATAATAAATGTTAATTATCAAAGTAACAATAATATAAAATTAAAAGTCTAATTTGAATAAGTCAATGCAACACTAATCACATTCAAATTTGTAAAGCAACAAAACATTACTATAAAGTCAATAACAAGTACTTCTAGAGTTACATTACTAAAAATGATACAATCAAGTTACTAATAATCACTTGTCCAACCAAATTAATTAGAAAAAACAATGCAAATTTCAAACTAGTTAACAAGAAAAAACAATCCAAATCAAAATTCACTACTAATGTATTCACTAGTGTCTTCATCTGATTCATCAACATCGTCTTCACTTGGATTATCAGTTTCATTATTGGCTTGAGGTGGATGAGAAGATGCAACAAATCCAAATGACTTCACCCATATATTCAAATCGGGTGGTATTTCAACGGTGGGTTGACTATCCGCTTCATCCTCTCATATAACAGAAGAAATCTCCAATTTTTTCCGTTCAAATTCATCCTACTAGATTTGATAGGACAAAGAAAATAACCCAGCTTCTAGATGACTACTAGTGTTACATATCTAGATGGATCCTTAAAAAGAGAAATAGATAATTTTCACCAATAATACCCAATCCAAAAACTTAGTTCTTCTCCGTCCCATAAAGAAAGTAAATTGTTACATTAAGTACATATTTAGAAATTGGAATTTAATATTGATGAAGGTGAAAACACGCCCACACCCGATTAGGTTCACAGGGCAACCAATTACAACAAAGATACTAATAAATATCATATCATCAAATAGATTGAATGCATAGCATTCATACCGAAACAACACTGTATTGTTACATTTCACAACATATTACAGTCAAAGAAATGGGCATTTGCTTCCTCGCATGCTCTGGAACCAATTTCACCAAGGTCTCGAGTGGGACTCCTTTCAGTTCTGGAACAAAGGCACCAATAACATGAATTCAGTTACAAGCCCAGAACTATAGATGACAATTAAAGAGCGCCAAAGCACAAACACACTAGCCTATTCAAAAATCACCATACCGTGAGGTTTGAAGTTAAATAGTGATGGAAGGAAACGACCAGTTGGCAAGCGAGCGTTAGGTTCACGAAGCTCATCAAAGAAAGGATGGGTTAAGGCATCTAATTGCAGCACATAAAGCAACAATATACAAGTTATATTACATACACCCTCAGAAGATGAGAAACAGCCTTTGACTAACTAGATAACAGGGGTGGTTTGTGCAAGTGTACTACATAACTTTGAGATAGCATTACCGGCAACAGTTTCATCTTTATGATTTCAAGACCGAGCATTTGGCGCAGCGGCCAAACTCCTTCCACCAAGTACTTGGCCTTGAGTTTGAAACCAATTTCCACATTAACAATCCAAGGTGGGTTTCATCCTGAGTACATTTGGAAAATAAAAAGGAACTAGACCACTAAACAACAAACTAATTCATATGATATGTGAAACTGTAAAGTACTTAAACATTTGGCCACCTCAAAAAACTAAGTCAAACTCCGTCATTACCTAAAAGATTGATCAAAGTTAATAATTTCGGAGAACATGCAATTAGTAGTCTAGAGTGAAAGGAGGTTAACACTTTCCTCAATCCAAGATCATTGCATATCACAAGCCAATAACTTTTACCATGGTACTTACAGGTTGGATCTATCAGTTGAACCATGCTTCGTTGGCATGACTGTAGGTAATTGAAAAATAATGAAATGAACACTAGGAAGGGAAAAAAATATGGGGTCAATTAGCACTAGCAGTAGCAGCGATCTGATTCTCCACTGATGCAAAAAAATCACTGACTTGTTTACGTTTCCTTATACGAGAAGGACACTTGGACAATAGATCTTTGGCCTCTGAGAGTCTACCTTACGTTTCCCTTACAATTTACTAACCTAAGAACCTAAGTGTAATTTCATGACAATCTGAAAATGAAATTAAAAAAAAGTTATCAGAGATAGAGTGAAAGTAATACCTAACAGTTTCATCTTTAACCTTCTTAGAGAACTCATTGAAGACACTGTATCCACGCCTATCAGCCAAATTCAAAATCAGCCTCGTCTTCACACACTATTACATAAACAAAAATCAATAAAAATGGAGAAAATTAAATTCAAGAAAAATCAAAAGAGGAACAGAATATGAACTTGGTGTGGAAGTATACCTCGTTTAGTGGAGATATACCAAGCCTTCTCTCATTTTTTTTTCTTAATAAAAAATTAATTTCTTTTTAATTTAAATATGCTTTAAGCCTTTATTATTATTATTTTAAATTAATTATTATGATTATTACTATTGGGACCCTAAACTTTGGCTAGGCCTCGATTTCCAAAATTTGAGTATTCTCTATTATTTATAAACCTATTCAAATTAGAACTAAACTTGTTGATTCTCTTTCGCCTATTGATCTGCTTTAAGCAACCTTCGCATTTGTTGCTGAGATTCCAAGTCTTCCAAGTGGGTTTTCTTGACCATCCGTGACCTTTTGATTATTATTGATATTAATTACTTATTGTCATTATTATTATTATTATTATTATTATTATTATTATTATTATTATTATTATTATTATTATTATTATTATTATTATTATTTAAAAAAATGACAAATTAAAGGACTACACACCAATTATTTCATAAACTTATACTCTTAATTTTTCTAATTTTCACAACGATAAAAAAAGTATTAAATAAATAAATTTTCTTTAAAAAATAACTAAAAACCTCAATTAATATAGTAAAATTTTCTTAAAAAAATATAAGACTTTTAAAAAATGTCTCAAAAACATATATGTTCTTTAATTTTATTTCTTAAGAGTAAAAACATATTTAATCTTTTAAAAAAATATAGTAAAAAAATCCGCAGCAAAATTGCAGTAAATTTCCCAGAAAATTCCGCAGCAAAAGTCGCAGCAATTCATGCGAATTTTCCAGAGAATTTTGTGCTTTTAAGCGATAACTAATTCCTGCGAAAACAGTCGTAGTTAAATCCGCAGTTAATTTGATATATTATTTTAAAATCCAAAGTCGCAGGCAAAGTCTCAGAAATTCCTGCGAAATTTACTGCTACCTCATTTTTCGTAGGAAATGATGTTTCACAATAAACATTCCAAGGTAAAATCGTAGGTATTCCTGCGGAAAACTATCCGCAGGTAATTCGTGTATTTCTAATAGTGAATAACAACAACCAAACAACCAAATAAATAATCTTTCAAAACCTAAATAATTTTATATATAATCTATATATTCTATTTTTACACAACAACTTGTAAACAATTTTCATATACAATTTTATTCCTATAAATCTAAAAAAATAAATAATTTAAATTGCAAAAATGAAGCAACAATAGAGTTTGTATCTTGAATTTTGATGAACTCCTTTTGAATTGTCCAAATATTTTTCTTCTAACAACAAATATTAAAAGTTTAAAATTAGAAAATATTAAAATAAAAAGTAAAACGAAAAATAAAAATAAAAATAAAAGAATAGAAAATAAGGAGAAAGAAATAAAACATACCTTTGCTTGAATAATGAACAACTGGTGTTAAAATGGTATGGTGAGATGAAATGATGAGCAAAGCAGAAGAAGAAAAGAAGAAGAACAAAAGAAAGGAAACGAAGAAGAAAAGAAGAGAGGAAATGAAATGGTGCTAGTGCGTTATGGAGGTTTGAGAAAATATATAGTGTGGTTAGCAACGTGGTTATCACAAGGAAAAATAGTCACGTAATTCCCACGTCGAAACAAAATGGAATATTGTAATAAAAACACTTAACGGTAATAAATATTAACGTTAAAACTCAAAGGTAATAAAATTAAAATAAATATTTTGATTCTTTCAATGTGGGAAACACATCGGAACTTTCTCACATTAAATACATCGTCGAACAAAATGTAATAAATAACGGTACCATTAATTGTCAGACCAAAATAAATATTTAGGACCTAGCGACTTTAGACTCACGTAGCTACTTTCTCTCGTGAATCCCACGTCGGAAAAGTATAATACATAAGATTTACGCCACATTTACCACAAATCGACAATTACTCCCTGGATCAGGAGAAGAACATTTCCATTTAAGTTTTCGTCGATGACTTATTCTTATAAATGATAGGACGTCGTTCAAACCAAAGATACAAAAAGAATTCATGATCAAAGCCCCAACCTCCTCAGACCGGTTATAAATTTAACAAATTTAATAGACAACAATTCCTACAAAGCATCTCTATAATTAGCAAACTACTCCCTCCATTTTATATTATAAACAAATTTTACTTTTTAGATACATTGTAATATTAATGTATCAGGTCTATATATAGATCAGGTACATTAATATTACAATGTATCTAAAAAATAAAATTTGTTTATAATATGAAACGGAGGAAGAACGAGTTTAAACTATTCCGATTTGGACTTTTCGTTGACCCAAACCCAGTCTTCTAACTTCAAAGCTATATAAGCTTTGACACTACCACCATTCATGATACAAACTTCCTAACTCTATTAATATCTCTCACTTGTGATTGTTCATATGCACTGACAAAATAATGATTTATAAATACATCCAATCAAATTGCTACTATTGGTACATAAAATAATATACAATGAATTTGTATGTATAACAAATACTCCCTCCGTTTCTTTTTAAGTATCACTTTTAAAATAATTTTTTGTTTCTTTTTAATTGTCACTTGCAAAGTTCAAGGAAGTATTAATTGCACTTTTGTCAAAATTATCCCTATGTATTTATTGTAGAGAGAGAAAAAATAAAATAAATATAATAAATAAGTAGGGATATTATAGGTAAAAGAAGAGTTATAATTTAAAAAGTAACCATAATAATTAGTTTTATTGATATGTGTAAAAAATGAAAAAATGACACTTAAAAAGGAACGGAGATAGTAATATATATATATATATATATCCTTTTGAAATGTAGCTTTCACTCTTTTTTTTTTCTCTTTTCGCATTATATTTTGTTGCCTCGTTTTTTTCACCAAGTATAGGATTTGCCCACTCTTTCGGCACACGAGTTCCTTTCACTAATCTGGTTTAGGAAGGCATCGTGCCATTCGCAACTTTTGGCGTTATTTCGGATATTTCAACAAACAAACAAAAAAAATTAAAAATGGGACTTATCGTTACTTGATTATGATAACGTAGTTTGTTAAATGAAATTTTCATTGTCATCGAGGAAAACGAAAGATAGACTTGTAAGAAACAAAAATAAAACAAAAAACATTAAAAAAGACAGAAAAACTGGACCACGCATTTAACAGGTGAAATTATCATTTATGTGTTAAAAACCACACATGCAAATTTCACAATTTTTTTTCCTTTGCTTTGCTTCAAATGCTCCAAAATCTTAAACCTTGTTCCTACTACTCCCTACTCGCCAACCTATTTTTACAATTCATTCAAGCAAACAAAAATACAAATTCATTATTTTTTTTATCAAACATTTATAACTAACCCATTAGTACCAATTACAGCCTGAAATGCAGAAGTTTAAACCACCCAAAACCACCGCCACCACCACAATTATCAACCTCTTTGCCACATGATGTCGCCGGAACGCCACCACCTTTGCTTGTTCCAGAAATACCCTCCGCTGCATGGGGAGTGTTTCTCGGACACATAAAGAAGTTTCTAGATCCAAGTTTCACTAGTTTCTCCTCCCTACACAAACCTTCACATCACAAAAATACAATAATCAAAACAAAATTAATCAAAAAAATAAATTAATTAAAAACAAGATTAATAAAGATTAATGAAACTCACTTTCTAAACTAAACTGTGAATAGTGAAGGTCGAAATCGGAGGCTACGTTTGAAGGTAAAATCGGACGGCGACCTTCCTTAACATACTGCCGAACCGCCGCGTACACGAGATCGCCGACGGTTGATTCCGGCTTCAGGAGTATCTGTACAGGACCAAGGCTTCCGAGAACGGTAACCTTGAGGAGAAGCTTCGGAGGATGTCTAGGAAGACCTTCCGTTACCGGAATCATGCTGTTCCGGTAAGCTAAGAGATCGGGAACGGTTTTCGGACGGCGGATTGTGGCAGTAGGCATGGCGTTGTCACCGTGAAAAGACGTAGATTTTTTATCTAACCTTCCCTTCCGATGATTATCCGTCTGGTGACTCCGGTAGCTTTTGGGACTTGGCATGAAATCGAAATCAACCTTATCTGATTATCGCCTAGAAATGAAAAAAAAAGGAGAAAAACGGAATCTGTATGTATCTATACAGGGGTGAAATTGGAATTGTAAGAATTTTCTGGAATTTTTGTTTGTTGGCTACCTTAGACGGCGGTAGCGAACGTATCTGCGGCGGGGGAAACCGAGAGCTGTGGAAGAGCTTCGGCTGAGTTTGTTACGCCGACCGGGAACTAGCATAACCAGAAGGGTAAAAGGGTAAATAACCCAGGTAGCGTAGAAGGGAAAGCGAAACAAGGTTTGGATTTCGAATTTGAAGATGGAGAATGAACCTTCGTGGGAATTTATATGGCTAAATAAAATTGGGATATTTTTCTATTTTTTAAATAAAATTTAAAAAATAGAGTTAACCGGGTGTAGCCGGTTGAGGGAAAGATTCTTGCGGGTTTTTTGGGGGAGTTTGGGATTGAGAGTTCTGGTTGACACGTGTGAGGATATTATTGACTTGGTTTTGAAAAATGTAGAAACTATGAAACTGTTTTGAGGGAATAACACTTGAAATTAGGATTTATGAAGTTTCCTTGAAGTTTATTTTGTTTAATGGGTTAGGTTGGAATTTTGTTTAATTATTTTTGTTGTGGAAGGTAGAAATAATAACAAACTACCTAATAATTCAAACCGAAAAGAGAAAATTTAGGTTTCAAATTTAATATTCATTTTTAAAATTAGGAAAATTTTCTTGATATTATTTCAAGTTGATCTCAAAATAAATTAATTAAAGCTCGTTTGAATAAGTTTTAATTTTTAGTTTTTAAATATTATTTTATAAATTAATTTTAAAAAGGTTAACAAATTTTAATTGAAATTTTGTATAATAAATTTAAATAAGCAAATAATTAATATAGATTAAAAATATAAATTATTAAAAAAGGTTAACAAATTTATAAAATTATCAAAATTATAAAATTTAATATAATAATAATAATAATAATAATAAGAAATTATGTATAATGTCATATTTTAATTTAAATTTTGAATAATAAATTTAAATAAGCAAATAATTAATATAGATTAAAAATATAAATTATTAAAAAAGGTTAACAAATTTATAAATTTATCAAAATTATAAAATTTAATATAATAATAATAATAATAATAATAATAATAATAATTTAATAATAATAATAATAATAATAATAATAATAAGAGATTAATTGGAATACACTGTCAGTGTAAAACTAGTTTACACTGACATCCAATTAAAATGAATCATTTTGACACATGAGAAGAGAAAAACATGGAAAAATTAGTTATTAAAATAGTTTTAATTATAATTTATTTATTTTTACACATAATTTTCTTCTCATGTGTCAAAATGATTCATTTTAATTGGATGTTAATGTAAAATAGTTTTACACTGACAGTGTATTTCAATTAATCTATAATAATAATAATAATAATAATAATAATAATAATAATAATAATAATAATAATAATAATAATAATAATAATAATAATAATAATAATAATAATAATAATAATAATAATAATAATAATAATAATAATAATAATAATAATAATAATAATAATAATAATAATAATAATAATAATAATAATAATAATAATAATAATAATAATAATAATAATAATAATAATAATAATAATAATAATAATAATAATAATAATAATAATAATAATAATAATAATAATAATAATAATAATAATAATAATAATAATAATAATAATAATAATAATAATAATAATAATAATAATAATAATAATAATAATAATAATAATAATAATAATAATAATAATAATAATAATAATAATAATAATAATAATAATAATAATAATAATAATAATAATAATAATAATAATAATAATAATAATAATAATAATAATAATAATAATAATAATAATAATAATAATAATAATAATAATAATAATAATAATAATAATAATAATAATAATAATAATAATAATAATAATAATAATAATAATAATAATAATAATAATAATAATAATAATAATAATAATAATAATAATAATAATAATAATAATAATAATAATAATAATAATAATAATAATAATAATAATAATAATAATAATAATAATAATAATAATAATAATAATAATAATAATAATAATAATAATAATAATAATAATAATAATAATAATAATAATAATAATAATAATAATAATAATAATAATAATAATAATAATAATAATAATAATAATAATAATAATAATAATAATAATAATAATAATAATAATAATAATAATAATAATAATAATAATAATAATAATAATAATAATAATAATAATAATAATAATAATAATAATAATAATAATAATAATAATAATAATAATAATAATAATAATAATAATAATAATAATAATAATAATAATAATAATAATAATAATAATAATAATAATAATAATAATAATAATAATAATAATAATAATAATAATAATAATAATAATAATAATAATAATAATAATAATAATAATAATAATAATAATAATAATAATAATAATAATAATAATAATAATAATAATAATAATAATAATAATAATAATAATAATAATAATAATAATAATAATAATAATAATAATAATAATAATAATAATAATAATAATAATAATAATAATAATAATAATAATAATAATAATAATAATAATAATAATAATAATAATAATAATAATAATAATAATAATAATAATAATAATAATAATAATAATAATAATAATAATAATAATAATAACAACAACAACAATAATACAAAAACATTATTCATATGTTTAAGTAGGCTTTTTATGGATTGTAGTCTCACTTATATAACTAAATAGGTTTTTAAAAAGTTAAAATCTTTTATATTTAAAAAAAAAAGAAGGGGGAATTGTTTTTTCCACCCTAAGCATTACTCCTCTTCATAGTGAAAAACCAAAATTAATCTTAAATTTCAGAAATATATCTTTGGACGCATTTCATTCATATTCGTTTTTGAACCAGACTCTAAAGTTATGTCAATAAAACAAACGGAAATACATCTTTGTATAACTTATAGAGATGCATCTTCGGGTGCTATTTTAATTAAATATGGGTCAAAATCTCTTATCTTTCCTCACTTCTTTTGTACTCTCTCAACACACAAACTCTCAAAACCTATCAACTCTCAAACTCTCTCAACTCACAAACTCTCAAACTCATTCAACTCACTTCAAAGTTTCTACCATCAACATGCAATTGATCAAACAGTTCAACATCAAACTGACATTTGATAAGTTTTTTATTTCTCTATACTTTTATTTTTATTTTTATATACATTTGTAGAAATTGAACATTAGGTTATGTAATAGGTAATTTAGATATGTTATTTAAATGAGAAATGTCTTTGATATGTAGTTTAAATGATCAATGCATTTTTTGGATGTTGGATTCAATTGCATTTCTGCCACTTTCATTCTTCTCTGACTTGCAGAATATTACGAAAATGCATCTCCAGATTTTTTTTTCAACGTTTTGATTTCTAGAATTCGGAGATGTATTTTCGAATTTTTCCTCTCTGCATTGTTTGCCTTCATTTTATTGTGTTTCATTTGTATAATGATTGTGTGGTCTAATTATATGCATTATGGATAATAACAAAGATAGATTGAGGCATGACAGAGTTGTGCAACATGCATCTATTCAAGGGAAAAAACTCAATCATCGCAGGCACCGGTCAGTCGGTTATAGTTCGGTTGATGCAGAGGTGTCAACTTCTGAAGTTCGTGTATCTCCGCCTTCATTTTCCCGTAGGAGACATATGTCACCTCCTGATGACCCGGAAGCCTCACCGCTAGATGTTGAGGCACCCGAGACACCCCATGGATTTGAAGGAGGTCTGTATGACTTATCCCAGTTGTCTCTATATACAAATCATGCTGCTAGACATGTATGAGACGGAGAGGTAAAATTCAATTTTATTCATTCTTTGAAACACATTTGTTATAATATTCAAAGTTTTTGACAATAATGCTTTAAAATGTAACAACCATGGGCGAAAGATTGTGGGTTTGCTACAGCCTCTTTAGTAGTGGTTTTAAAAAGTGATGCAACTATCTCGGCTGCGAGACTTATGCAAGACCGGTTATATTACGATTCATGGTATGTTGTCGGTGTTTATGGAGAGATGTCACTCAAATGCGTCATCTTTTCATATTCCACATCGTGAGATGTCCATCAGAATAGGCGACGTCTCATGCCTGTTACATTTTCTGGTTAGGGAGAGGCTATTAGACCAAGACATGATTATAAGAGATGAGGTAGTGGAGATGATGGTAACCTATCTAGGAGCTGACCTAAGGGATGCCCTGCAAGAGTTAGAAGCCACTTAATAGTGTCATGCTAGGTTTCAATTTCTAGAGAGGCTATATGCACAACAACTTCATGCATGATGTCCATTTTTTAGTATAAGAGTGCCACTTATATAGATTTGGTTTACCTGAGATACTTCACTGACTTGGAGTAGACTAATGAGTACAACTGATGGCGCTTGTTTGGTCTGCCTGTACTCCAAGTTAGCTAAAGATTGTATGTGGAATACCAAAAAGATGATATATAGATGCACGATGTTAACAGTATTATATTTGCATCTTTTAGTATTTGTGTATTATTTTCATAAGACTTATGTTATGCCATTACTAATAATTCATATGTACCATTTTCATGCTTGAATCTTCCAACACTTCTCGAACATATCCGACTGGTTATGTGCTATAATCTACAGTGAGGATATGCCATGTGTTTCTGCATTATCCCCGACCTGCTTAGATGGAACCAGGCGATAAAATCCTTTAGAGTGTATCTTGATCGTTTTTATAGTGTAAGATATACACTTCCATGCATACATCGGTCACCATCAGACGTTCCCCTTGGACGATATAGCCTTCTACTTTTAATGGTTGGCTTGCAGGTCACGTCTGATGTATCCACATCTACTTGAGCACGTCATACGACAGTTCATCTACATGTAGTTTGTTCCAAGAGACTCTTTCGAGTCTGCTCCTCCTGATATAACACGCAGAGATATGGATGTCATGTATGACGATTACCTTCATCATCTGATACCGGATGAGGCATGCGGCACCCTAGCTCCTAGCATTTGAAGCACTGCATAAAGCTACTCCAACGGTATTTCAAGGTGTCACATCCTTATATGAGACTGGATGCTCGAGTGATCCATCTAGCCCAGCTCATCAGGATATACTAGAGATGAACGAGTCTAGGGCATATCATTTTGTTGATGTGTTACCTAAATGTCAATGTATTATGGATATTGTGTAGTCGGGTATAGACAAGGGAGTCTTCCCTAAAGGCTATGAGGCGGAGGACATTGTAGATTCCTTCCTTGATGAAGCACAAAAGACACTACAATACATGAGGCAACATAGGAACACGGGGTTCGGGTCCGACATACGCAGTAGTATAATTTTTGTATTAGAAACACTATTATCGTTTGTAATTTGTTTTAACTTCATTATGGATTCCAGATTTATTCATATATATATATATATATGTGTGTGTGTGTGTGTGTGTGTGTGTGTGTGTGTGTGTGTGTGTGTGTGTGTGTGCGCGCACACACACACACGTACACACACACACACACACACACACATATATAAAGATTCTTTCATTTTGGCCCCTTAGTTGACAACTTGGACGTAGAATCTTCAATTTTACTGACGAGGTCTGTTTAGGTGGATTTTTTCTTTATTTAATTAACGGCGTGTCAATATTTAATGGGTTAATTATTCTTTACCCCTGCAATCTGAGTGAGTTTTAATTTATCTTGTGTAATATAATTTTTAAAAATATTGTTTAATATTAATTTTTTAACCCTTATTTAATATTTTTTAATATTAGTGACATGTCAATATTTTTTAACTTTATTTATTAATTATTATATATATTTTTAATATTTTTTCAAAATAAATTATTATTTAGCAATTTTAATTAAATTTTATTAATATCAAAACTTTTGGGCTTATGACCCATTTGTCATCCCAATCTACTAAAACTGAAGTTAAAGTGTGTTTGAGCTTTATAAACACTAAATGTATTTGTTATCCTACAGACGTGAGACATCCTCATTTATATGTCCAGCACATATTGCATGCACTGCATTCTTCTCAGCTTCAAGAATCTCTTGAACAAGCGCACCTATAATTTTGTCCAAGTATTCATAAGTTTTCTCCTTAGTATTTGCTCTATCTAACTGTGTATACAACTCTTACAAAAGCCGGTTTGAGTACTCAAGTTATTGACAGTGTAAAAGAATTTCATGCAGCTATGGAAAGTTTAAAACAATAAAATCAACATATAATGGTTTTGTTTAGGTAATTTTTGCTACTACAATAGCCTTACTTTAAGTGTTTATATAAGATACACAAACTCTACTAAATGTCAACTTGTGTATTAAACTCAACCTGTATGAGGTGCTTAAGACCTAATATTTTCTTTTTAATATTTTAATTAATTAATTTAAAAAAAAACTTAATTAAAATATTTTAGAAAAAATTATTTTAAAAAATATAATAATTAATTAATATAATATCATTAAAAATATTGATTAATACAAATATTTTTAAGGAAAATTATAAATAAAAAAAAGTATTACTCGGGGTAAACCATAACTCGCTCACATTAGAGAGGGTAAAATACATTTAACCCATTAAATATTGACATGTTAGTAATTAAATAAAGGAAAAAATCCACCTAAACAGACTTCGTCATCAAAACTGAAGATTCAGTGTCCAAGTTATCGCTTAAGAGACCAAAACGAAAGAATCTTTACATTACAAAGAGAAATAAAAAAATAAAATATTACGGGAATAAACCAAAAATAGCTCACATTCCAGGGGTAAAATATATTTAACCATGAAATTTAATATGATAGTATATCTATGATACATCGCCAATTACATATGTGTATCTCTAAAACAAAATCAAAATATACGGTCTGATGTGAATACGGAAATGAATCTTTGTATTAATCTATCTGGGTGCATACGAGTATGCATCTCCATTGTAGAAATTTCCAAAATATTAAATTGATAAATAATAATGGTTAAATTAAAAAAATAAATGGCCAAAAGTTGCAACTATTTAGAATGGAACCAGAAACCTTATTGTGATAGGGCGCATGGTCATAAGGTGCCACCAGCAAACCAACACAATTTTTCATGAAATGGTTTGCTGTAATTGATATATAATGGTTCGTGAATGATCATGTTTAAACCATTGAAACATTGGTTCTCCTCACCAATTGGTACAAGTTTTTCTATAAATAGAGATACTTGTTAGGCATAAAATATACACAAAAATTACTTGCTTCAAGTGCCAAAAATTATATCTAAGTCATTCTTTTATTTTTATAGTGCACAAAAATAAATAATGAAACTTTATTCCATAAAATATCGTGATCGATATGCTTAATGTGAATATGCAATTCATGTTAAGATTTCCAAAGTATCCTGAAGGTGATTCGGCGGTTATTTGCATCCAATTTGTCTAAATTGGTAGGGCGGATTGAACCTAAAGCTTAGTGTAAACACATGTTTTAAAATTTATTTTGTGCAGCTTTCATCGTACCGTTTTCATCTTTTTCTTGTTTATGTTTTGCAGCAGACCTCCAACATAAAATGTAACAATCTTTAGGTTTGATTTTCAATTTTGATCAATACTTTATTTATTATTAATATTAAAGTATGTAAATTTAAAGATGATGATAACAACTTTCAATGATGGTGAAAGGTACACAATTAATTCATATAATTTTAAATTTGTGGAATTTTAATTTATGATTTTTGTGATTAATTTGTGGTTGGAATTTTGATGGAGAGATACATAATTATTTTAAATAAATTTATATTATATAATGTTCTAAATCTTTGTAAAAATGTTGAAAATAATATTTATTTATGTTAAGTTTAACATGGGGAATAAATTTATATATGCACGATTTATAAATTATTCAAGTATGTGAATTTGAATAATTAAAAATATATTTGATTTATGATGTGTAATTGAATGTAAAATACATGTTAAATATTATTCTTTGGTATAACTAATTTATTTTAATACATTATTTATGGATGAAATGATATTTGTATAAAAAAAATCATGAATTTGAATTAATGGTAACATAAAATGATGTAAATAAAATGTTTAAAATATCAAAGACATGTTTAAATTGTATTTTAACTTTTGCAAGAATTTATTAAACTTAAAATAATTTATATCATATTATATATCTATCATAATATGAAAGTATTATTTCTTGTTCATCTTGATATTAAAAGTAATTTGGGTATATTTTAGATTATTATAATTTGACAAATATTTATGGAGAAAAGATATAGAAAATATTAATGATGTGAATTCATTGTTTACTTTGTATTGTGATTTTTATTTGGATATACCATAGAACATTGTTAAATATGAAACATGAATTTATCACATAGAATTTGTTATGCACATTAGTTATGCAAGAAAATTGTTTATTTTAAAAGAATAGAAATGAATTCTATGGTGTTATATTTATATGAAGTTTATGACTTACATGTTTGAATTCACTTCATGAAATAAAAGTTAGTCATGACAAATTTGTTTGATCGTGGTTGTCGATTGCTATAAATGTTTAATGCATTAAATATATTTCGAATATATTTAAGTGGAAGTAAAATTTCAAATTAAAAAAGTTAGCAAATAAAGAATGACATAAAATTTGTGTATATGACAAAATGAATGACAAAAGTGTCATGATTAGGGGTGTTCGCGGTTCGGTTTGGATCGATTTTGTAGCAAAATGTCATTTGATCCAAAGATATATTTACTTGCGGTTTGATTCGATTTTGGATGATTGGTTAAAAAAATCCAATCTGATCCGATCTGATTTCTTGCGGTTTGATTTGGATCAGTTTTTTGGATATCCAAATTACAAATTATAATTTAATTAATATTGTAAAAACGCTAATAAATAATAAATTTGATATAATATATAATATATACTTTATTAAAAGTTAATATTACAAAATGTAATGATCAATTAGGATTGAAACAAATGAAATAATAAAAATTAATAGATTAAATCAAACTAATAAATAGTATTTTATAAAAAAAGTATTAACTAATAATAAATTAACATAAGGTATTATACTAATAAAAAATCAATAAGTATAAAAATATATACATGCGGTTTGGTTTGGTTTGGATCGGTTTTGAAAAATCAATCTGAAATCCGATCCTTACCGATCGGCTTTTATAAAATGGCATCCAAACACATCCAATAATTTTCGGTTTTTTGCGGTTTTCGATTTTTTTGGATCGGTTTGCAGTTTTTATTTGGATTGGTTTGGATTTGGACACCCCTAGTCATAATGATAGTTTATCGAAACTATCCAGAATATAGAACATATGTTGTATATGAAAATTGTACTAATATGACAAAAGTGTTATGATTCGATGATAGATGACAAATACTATCAAGAGTAGATAAAGTAATCATATGCATGATTAGTTGATAAATTGAATATTCGGAATTTATTAAAGTTTGGAAAAATCTTGTGATTCTTTGACGAAAGATTGACAAAGATATGATGTCTTTGGATATAATTGAATACAATGAAAACATCATTAGGGATGTGGAACAAGCCCGTATCTAATTAATCATCAATAGTGGAAACTCAACTCACACTTGATTAATGTTAAGTCTTGAGTTCAATGATGAAAGTACACTATTAGAGTGATTAAAGTACTTAATGATAAATACATCCCAAGGGATAAAAGTACTTGGATCATAAGAATAAGTGTGGTAGGATGAAGTTTTCCTCTTAATAGACATATAACATATGTTTGCTGGAATGCATAATTATGGGTGCATTTTTGATATAGTCTACCTATATGAGAATGAAGTGGTGCCGCTTCATAGAGTTCAAGGGCTTGACTCTTAAATTCTCATGAAAATGATATGAGACACAAGGCCTTGTTAAATGTGTCATATTAATAATTCGATCAATGGTACCGAGATTTCATGTGTGAGTTATGCACGCTTGTTCTAATGAATAATTGGTTCAAAGCTTGTCTAATAATCTATTCGGGGATGATTGAAAACTTAACTTACTAAGTATTGGTTCAAATCGTAAGATACCTTTATTTGAAACTATGGAATTTGCTGCATAATGGATTTAGATATATTTTGAAAATGGTGGGGGATTGTTGGAGAAATTTCCAAAATATTATATTGATAAATAATAATGGTTAAATTAACAAACAAATGGCCAAAAGTTGTGAAAGCTCCTGTGGTTTGACTAAATTTTGGTAAAACTTGATGAAGAACAAGATGATCCAACATGAAGAATTCTGCCAGAAAACAAAGATGTTGGATGAGATGTTCCAGCATGAAGACTCGACATCATGACTGTAACAGTAGGTTATTTTAATTTTGTTCCAAGATTTAATGCGCGTTTAGCAGTGGATCAAGGACATAAGATTATACAAGGAAGACCAAGACCTAGGGTAGATAGAGTCATTTCTTAAACTAATCTTTTGTAAGACTTTTGTAAAGTAGAAAATAAGGATTTAGGGCTTTGAAAGTCGTAAGGCTTTCTTGTGTTGTAAGTCTCCCTTTGTATCGGTTAGATACATTATGGTAGACATAAATGTATATACATATTCAGAAGCCTTAAGGTAATGAATTGTATATTGTTCTTTGATGAAGCTTTGAAGAAAATCCAAGTAGGTTTGTTAGTCGAGAGTGCTTGGCTGAACTTTACATTGAAAGAGGATTCTTTCAAGTAGGATGATACAATTATTGTGATTATAACTGTTAGATATCACAGGATGTGATTAAGGGAGTGAGATGGGGTTCTCTTATCAATTAAATGGGATTTCTAATGATAAAGTTTTCATTGGGTAGTGATAGGTAAACCAGGTGTTGTTTACTATAAACCAGAGGTTATTTAAATAAAACTATGCTACTGATAGTGGATTCTTCTTCCTGGCTTGGTAGCCCCTAGATGTAGGTGAATTGCATCGAACTGGGTTAACATATCTTGTGTTGTTTATCATTCTGCAAATTTACAGTTCAGTATTTGCTTGTTGATTAACATGTTGTAACAGATGTTGAAACATCTATTGTAACCTTTTTGCTGATATTCAAAGTATCAGCTTGTTTATTTTGTCCTTGTTTTAAAGTGATGCAGAGATCAATGTCTTGACATGTTGTTAGGACATCTGTGATCTGCATGCCAGAATTTCAATTGGTATCAGAGCATAAATCCTGTTTGTTTCTAGATGAGATCTTGGGAGATACTTTCTGGTTCTTTAAACAAGGTGTGTGTTTGTGCGATCAGACCATTAATTGGTTATCTGAAATAATTGGTATTGGATCAAGGATGATAACTACTGGTTGGTTTTCTTTTGCTTCTGTGAAGAGGTTCTTTTCTGCAAGATGTCCTCTAAGATGTCTTGACATCTTAACTAGAGCCTGTTGAAGATGTGTTTCGCTGCATGTGTTTCTGATGAAAGGACTTTGGTAAAGCTAGATTAAAGACTCTGTTCATGAAGGTGTCAGCATCTATTGAAGTTCTAGCCATTCCGGCAGGGAGTAATGGAATAAAGAGATTTGTTTGTTGCTGTTTGCCTTTGATGTCTTAGTACTTGGAAGGTTGGCTTCTTCAGGTATTTTGAAGTCAGAAGAGGAGAGGTCTATGTTATCAATTTCTTGGGTTATGAAACTGGTAAATACCATTGTCATGATAAAGGTACCAAAGACACTTGAGAATTCTCTCAAGTCCACTCATAAAGGCATTTCTTGTCATGAGGACTATTTTTCTTTGGTGTTCTGGAGGCTTCTGGTTGCTCTTCTGGATCAAGGTTGATCCTGAGGATCATCAATCTGAAGAATTTGGGGGTGATTTATTTTCACCTTCCATGTCATGCAAGATAATGCTTCTCTAGATTAGTTGAAGTGGTTCTTCTCAAGGAAGATGCATAGGATTGTGCCAGCTAAGTCAACATGAGTCAAGGGTGTCAGTCTTGATGTTTCAATATTCTGCTTGGCAAGGAAGATACCTACACTAAAGAATACTTATTTGGTATTCATAAAGTGTTGATATCTCTTGGGAGTATGTTTTCTGAACAAGGATTTAAGATCAATTGCTAGTTGTGAAATCCATAAATATTTAATTTATTATCCATGTGTGTGGTGTTCAAAATTGGATGCAGTCAAGGTCATCAATGAAGATTTCATTAGATAAGGATCTGATGTTCAACCAGATGTTGAAACATTCCATCAGCAGAGTTTGTGCAGAATCTTGTTGATTCAAGGAGTAAATCTCTAGGACAAGGAAGGGGAATATCTTATGCTTTGGGAACCAAACTTTTGTGTGTTGACATAAAATGTTGGGAACCTTCTTCTGGTTGGATCTACAGAGGCACATAATCTGACTAGGAAGTTTCGTGGCAGGAAGCTTATCTAGAATATGGTGCTGATGGAAGTGAAGATGAAGACATCTTAATCTTGATGAAGATTGCTTGGATCAGTTTATTTCTGATCTAGGTGAATTGGAGTGCAGCTGCTGAGAGCATGTGATCCATTTCAACATGGAGGTTCTAGATAAGTGTCCAGGATAGTATTTTTGACATCTTGAAGATTTCTCTTCTTAAAGAAAGTTGGATTTCTTGTAGCTGTTGACTACTCTTTCCTAAAGAATCAGGCTTTGGCATGTTTGGTTCTTCTGATGATGAGTTTTTGAAGCTGATGCTCTTCAAGGTATCTGGTCTTAAGATTGGTTATGGACCATTACCACAGGATGAAGGTTGTATACTCAAACTTGATATGTTAATCAAGTTTATGAGAGCATGGAACTCTTGTTCTGTAGAAGTGGAGAAGTTCTTCAAGATTATATGTCTGAGGGGGAGTTGATCAAGACTGTATCAGACAGACTTGAGCTCGTCAGCTAGAAGTCATGACATTTGCTGATATTCAGAGTATCAATTTGTTTATTCTGTCCTTGTTTTAAAGTGATGCAGAGATCAATGTCTTGACATGCTGTTAGGACATCTGCGATCTATATGCCAGAATTTCAAGTTGCAACTATCTAGAATCGAACCAAAGACCTTATTGTGATAGGGCAAATGGTCATAAGGTGCCACCACCAAACCAACACAACTTTTCATGAAATGGTTTGCTGCTATTGATATATAATGGTTCGTGAATGGTCATGTTTAAACCATTGAAACACTGTTTCTCCTCATCAATTGGTACAAGTTTTTCTATAAATAGAGATACTTGTTAAGCATAAAATACACACAAAAATTACTTGTTTCAAGTGCCAAAAATTATATCTAAGTCATTCTTTTATTTTTCTAGTGCACAAAAATAAATAATGAAACTTTATTCCATAAAATATCGTGATCGATATGCTTAATGTGAATATGCAATTCATGTTAAGGTTTCCAAAGTATCTTGAAGGGGATTTGCTGGTTAACCTATTTGCATCCAATTTGTCAAAATTGGTGGGGGCGGATCGAACCTAAATCTTAGTGTAAACACACACTTTGAAATTTATTTTGTGCAACTTTCATCGTACAATTTTCATCTTCTTTTTGTTCATGTTTTGCAGCAGACCCCCAACACAAGATCTAACAATCTATGGATCAATTTATCCACCACTTAAGGTGAGATAAATTATTCTCCAAGAAAGAATAATATGACTTTGGTTTAACGTAAACTAAAATGTAGATTTCTGACTGTCGTCCTACCCTATTTTCACCCATTTTATGAGTATACAAATGATTTACATTAACAATATATATAAATTAAATTCTTGAACTTATTTATCAGAATTAATTGATTCATGTAAAATATTTATAATGAAGTGCAACACAATAGATATAAAATTAAACCAAAAAAAGAAAAATGAACACATTATTGCAACTAGTTTTTGCTAGTTTATAATAATGAGAACAAAATAATAATAAAATCAATTCAATTTAGTAAAAAAGCGTAAAATTTAATTTAATTTTAGTATCTTTATTTCATTTAGAATTTTGCATTAATTTGTGTTCCATTAAACCAATTAACTAAATAACATGCATGAATATCCGGTTAAAGGAACACAAATTTAAATATATAACATTCCCGTGAAATTTTAATCATTAATTTATTAGACAAAAATAAAAATTCTTCTTGGTGCAATGCATCGTGTCAATCATTTGCAAGGCCTTGAGTTATGTAGATCTTGCATCTAAAACGCATGAAAGTATATTTTTTTTGTAACTATTTTATATTCAGATTTAGCTCCACATGAATAAGAATTATTGGGTGAGAAATCAAAATCACAATTGTTAAAGTTAATTTTATAGGACACACGACCTTATGTATTTAAATATACAAAATGAGTTCATCATATGTAATTATTGATTAAAGTACTACTGACCAATAAAGATACAATCTTGTGCTAGAATACAATTATATATCTTTTTAACAAATATAAGTCGACATGTAGGGACATGTGATTTGAGATTTGACCAGATTGCAAGATGAGAATGAAAATTAGGTCATTGGTGATCAATTTATGAGAGAATTGCCTGTGAACTTCCACAATAACTAGTGGAAACCCGTGCGTCCGCACGAGTTCCAGTGTAGACCGCGGATACGCCATCAGTTACGTTATAAAATATAAAAAAAAAATGAAAATATAAAATTTTTGTTGGAAATTAAAAAAAATTAAAATCATAACACCCAATAAAAAAACAACCGTATTCAAAAGTTTGATCAACAACTTTATAATCATTTTCCACAACTAAGAATTTTGATAAAAAACTTCATGTTCCCGTTAATTTTTAATATTTTGATCAATGAGTTCATGTTCCTGTTAATATTCAATATTTTGATCAGAAACTTCATGTTCCCGTTAATTTTCAATATTTTAATCAGTAACTTCATGTTCCCGTTAATATTCAATATTTTGATCAGTAACTTCATGTTCCCGTTAATATTCAACATTTTTCTCAGTAACTTCATGCTTCCGTTAATATTCAATATTTTGATCAGTAACTTCATGTTTCCGTTAATATTAAATATTTTAATCAGTAACTTCGTGTTTCCGTTAATATTCAAATTTTCTATCAATAACTTCAAATTCTCGTTAATATTCAATACTTTGATTAGTAACTTCGTGTTCCCGTGCCTTCGCATGGGTACCCGTCGGTGACGCGCATTTGTTTTCACTTAAATAAAATAAAAAAATTAATATAGAATTTAATTAGTCAACTTTTTATAGAATAAATTCAAATTTAATATTTTCAAAATAAATAATAAATATAATTCAAAATCAATTTTTTTTAGAGAATAATTAGTAATTTTGATTTTTAATTTATTTTTTTAAGAAATTAAATAAACAAAATTCTAAATTAAACCTTTTGAGATTTATAAAGAAATTAAATAAAAAAATTCTAAATTAAATCTTTTGAGACTTACAACCCATATTCTTATAACAAACTTTCAATTTGAACATTATTCCCTGTGCTTGTTTTATAACCAATAAAGGATATTACTATATTAAACGATGTGGGATTTCTAAGTTACTCTATTAATCATTTCCATGAACAAAAGAATTTGTCATGTTCAGTTCCAAACAGAATCATATGAAATGCTGTTAATCCTTGTTTGTTGTTGTTCCTACGTTTTTAAAGCTTTGGATATTAATGCTTTCTTCAAGTAATATTAATTCAAGCTTTGGATACAAAATTGTATATCATCTATAAAAAAACAGTGAGTTTCAACCTATAAAAAGTCATCATAAATCATGATAACATCTCTAAGAATAATATATCATCTAATTAAAAAAGAGGAACTTGTAGACCCATTAATCACAAATTCAAACTCAGTAAATCAACACTTCCATGATGTAACACAAAACCATTAGCCAACAACAACAATGAATTGAACAACTTCACAATTCTGAAACCAGGTTGATGAATACTTAGTATTTTAGTTCTCCCCCTAGTTGCAGCCATATCCTTGAGCATATCAATAATTTGCAAAGCTGAAGTACTGTCAAGCCCAGAAGTTGGTTCCTCAATAATCAAAACTTTTGGATCATGTACGATTTCAACACCAATAGAAACTCTGCGCCTTACCTCTGCGCCTTCTCCAGTCTTAGCATAACTTCTTCTACATTTTGTAAAACCTGAAAAGTAAAGGCCATAGATAATACATAGCATTAGTCTAGTTTCATGACAAGTCTCTAAATTTTAATTCCCTACTTACTGCTTTCCAAAATTTTATCCCTCGACTTCCTGAATTTCAGCCTGTTATATCCAACCCACAATTACAACACAACACTTATATAACAAAAACAAAAGTACATAAAGCATTTCAAACAAAGATAACAACGTTGTCCCAAAGAATATAATCACTGTCACAATAGCCGTTGAAGAATATAACAGAGTTGAAGCATGGACATAAAACATAGTCTCTGCCAAAACACCACATTCTCCTCCAGAATCCATGTTCTCATAAAAGGATCCTGACCCAGGTCAGTCACGTTCATGGTTCCCACTGGAAAACCGTATTATCAGAATTTCATTTTGTTATTAAAGAAAAGTACTTCTTTGACTAATTTATGGAGTATGCCATAGAAAAACCTTGCAATCATGTAAGGCACAACTGATGCAATTGGCTCCACTTGTGTTGTAAATTGATCCCACTGAGAAAGATATCCATTTGCGTAACTTATATCTCCAATATGGAAAACCATGTCTGAAATTCTGGCACCAGATATGTGATGTTACGTGTGATGTCACAACAACACACTCTGCAATAGACAATATAAAACAACAGAAGAGTACACAAAGAATTGTTCAGCCAGTTCAGTTAAACAACTTACTCTGGGGGCTACCAAGTCAGGGATGAATTTCACTATCAGTAGAATTAATTTACAAACTCAACAACCCAGTTGACATCTTCTAAACTTGATCACTACTTAATGAACCTTCTACCTAAGAGACCACTTAGGTATGAGAACACTACTCAATCCCTAAATCACTTCAGTGATATAATTCAAAGATCACACACTTTGAAAAACACAACTTAATTCTGCTTCACAGCTTTGATCAAGAACAACTCAAAACAACAACACCAATTCACACTAGAATGGTTTATAACACATACACGAAGACACAAACGACTCTCAGTCTTTAGCTCTCTTTCTTTGTACTTTCTTCAAAGGATTGATGCGCTTTATATAGCTATTTGATTTGGGCTGGGACCTGCTACAATATCTGACCTGATTTATTATTTAAAACTGAATCTTTAAAACAGATTTTCTCTCCAAAATCTTCTTAAATCTTCAGCCTTTAAACACTCCTACAAATCTGCATCAAATTTGTTTACAACAGAAAATATCTCCTCCAAGATATTCACATCCAATAACTCTAACAGCTCTCCCAAAATACAGCTAATACACTTAACCCTAAAAACATCTCAAACCTGATGTTTTAATGATCTGCATATCTGATGTCATGACATCGCATGTGACATCAACTTCAAAACTACAACAACTTAAACACTTAACATTAACCAATGTTAAGACTCAATGTTAAGACATCACCCATGTGACATCAACATTGAGCAACTTTGTTATACCAAAATTCTAGCCAATCCAAGAACTAACAATCTCCCCCTATGGCTAATTTTGGCTAAAACACTCTCTGCAACATCAGAGACTTCAGCAGCGGATAAAAATTGAATAATGTTAAAAACTCCTAGCAGCACTCCTTCAAAACAGCTCCTACTTCAAAATGTTCCTACTTTAAAATGCTGCACATACTCCTTCAGCTCAGCAAAGGGTCAAGCTCCCCCTCAAAACCAGAACCAGCATACAGCTGCATAAACACTCTCCCCCTCAAGTTCTACAGGATTCACAACCACACCTTGGCTTGGCTAACTCTCCCCCTTTTTAGCCATAATTGGACAAACACCTACTAACTATCAGTTAGTCCTAAGCTAGCTCTCATTGTCAGTCTAAAGTCAGCATTCAAGACAAGACAAATCACAGAACAAAAACATAAAAAGTGCTTAAAACATAATATTCAGGTTACAAACCAAACACATCAAGTGCAAAACAACAAAAGCAAAAAAAACTACTGTCTAGCAGAAACAACAAAAGAAACTTAATCTTCATCAGACCTAGGTCCATCTCCATCATCCTCATCTTCTTCCTCAGAATTGACACCTTCAGCATCATCATTATCATCCTGTTCCAAGGACTGGATCAGCTTCTCAATTTCCTTCTTTCTAGTTATGCTGGTACTGATCACAATATCCAGATCCTTGCAAGTAGCCTTCAATTCTGCAAGTAAATCAGCTTTGGTACTTTTCTTCTTGACACCAACATCTGATGTTGAGACAATGTCTGGAACATGACTCCCAACAAACAATTTTGGATGCAGAGATAATGTAGACTCCCTCTTGCAGGCTGTGTCTGAACTTGTCAATATGCCAGGATGTTGTTTCAGAATTACTCCACAAATGAGAGATGGAAATGCTATTGGCATTTTGATAGCATTAGTGGTGGCATATTTCACAGTCTGTTCAAAAATATATGCCCCATAGTTAAATTTCTTCTTAGTGCCAACAACATAAATGAACCTTCCTAATCCCACAGCTGTTATGGTTTTATGATTAGTAGGCACCCAATTTGCAGCTCCAATTCTGTGCAAGATAGCATACTTAACACTAAGCTTGCTAGTTGTCAATTTTCCTTTCAAGGGTCACACCTTTACTTGACCAGCAGTTATCTCCTTGCAGACATCATTATCAGTAACTTCTAACTCTGTAAACTCTTCTTCTTTTCTTCCTAGGTAATTGTTGATAACCTCGGGAGAGAACTCAATACATTTGCCTCTAACAAACACTTTCATGAAATCCACACTTCTTTTGTCAGAAATATTCATAGGAATGTTAACCATAAATTCCTTAACCAGACTGTCATAACACTTGGAGAACCCACACACAGTCTTCATCAATCCAGCAACCTTTATCATCTTTATGACTTCTTTAATTTCCATAGCGTCTTTGCTAATCTCTCTTTCAAGAGCAAATCTTCTTTGACACACAAATTTCCACATGGAAGCACTGCTTGCATAATGGAATGAAATGTTGTCAACAGGAACATCAGGTATCTTGTCTGCAATTCTCTTCAAGATTGACTTTCTCACAGGAGTGATGTCTTGAACATCATCATCAACATTATACTCTGATTCAGATTCTTCCAACAGCTTCCTCTTTCTGGGATTCATAGCAACTTTACTCCATGTTTTTGTTGGGCCAACAACAGAAGTCTTTTTCTTCTTTCTTTCAGCTGACTTCTTAGGAGAAGATTCCATATTCTTTCCTTTTCTAATTTTAAGTCTTTTGGCAAGACTAGGTACAACATTTCCAATCACTTCATCATCAGACAGGTCAACAACATTTACCACATCTTCATTCTTCTTTCCACCAGGGCTAGTTTCAACATCCCTATCAGGCGATGTTCTGACATTTGTTTCAACATCAGCTTCCTCATGAACACCTTCCTCTTCAACACCTACTTCAGCATCTTCAATGACAGACATAGCCAGTCTGTGAAGATTTGTGTCAGCACTTTGCATGTCCTCCTTTTCAGCAGGCATTTGTCTAAGGGGAATAGAAATGCCTTTTACAGATAAACCCTTATCTAAAATTTTGGTGGCAATCTGATTAAGACTGCGATCAACATCAAACCTCACTTCAACAGCTTGAGGGGTGGAAGACCCAGATGCATATTTCTCTTTAAAAAGAATGCTAGTGACTAACCTCCTAGTTTCACTATCATCAATTTTAGGTGTAGGCCTTTTGGGTTGCAGTTTGGAAGGTCTTGACTTACCAGATTCAGGAACCATCATGGAGATGGGTGCTACATTCAAAGTTTCTTCTGCAGAGCCCTCTTCTGTAAAAACCCTAGCTTTTTCGCGCGATGAACTTTGTGAAGCAGATTTCTTAGATGGAGATGATATATGTTTTGACATTGTTCCTGTGACGCACTTTAGATTCAGAGATGAACGGTAATTTCTGTTTAAGGAGAAGAAGATGAATAGATTAGGGATATGAAGTTTGATGAAGCGTGAGATGGCTATAATAGTAAATGATGGCCTAAAGTATGGAGCCTGATTCTGAGTATCACTTAAAATCCAATCAATGAGTTTCTCCCTCCAAAATAACTTTCCTTTTAAATTTTTAAAAGAATTCACACCATAAGTTATTAACCCTAATTGACCTTTCAACATGCTCAGACTTTCACACTTAATGTTACAGTCTGATGTCACAATATCAACCTTAACATCATTAGATGAGCTGACCTCTTGAGGTACCCATTGATAACAATTATCTTTGGATCTGACTCCCTTCATAACAACCTCATTCTTCTCATTAGTCACCAAACACTCATCTTTAGTGTAGCTGACTTTGTATCCTTCATCACAAAGTTGACTTATGCTAATCAAATTAGCACTCAAACCTTTGACAAGAAGCACATTGTCAAGATCAGGTCCATCATGACACTTCAATTTTCCAACTCCTTTTACCTCCCATTTCTCACCATTACCAAAAGTAACATCATTTGAGGAGCAAGAATTGATCTCCACCAAATGATTTTTGGACCCAGTCATATGCTTTGAACATCCACTGTCAATGTACCATCCATCCTTAGCAGAATGTCTATCTGATGTGTGAGCCAATAGACAAGTAACCTCAGCTTTAGGAACCCATTGTTTAACAACCTTAGTCCTGTTCTCCTTCTATCTAGGTTGAGGGACAGATTTGGGATATCCATGCAGTTTAAAGCAAGAAAACTGCATATGACCAAATCTTCCACAATAGAAGCACCTTACTCTCTCTTCTCTAAAGTTGTTAAACTTTCTTCCACCTTGATGATGAAACTGCTGTGGCTGCCATCCATAGTACTGGTGCTGTCTTCTTCCATAGTTTGCTTGTCTTCTGTAGTGAGGATTCTGTCTCTTAGGTTGTCTTCTATGATGATGTGGCTTCCTTCTACCATAAAAATAAGGCACAACATTATTATATCCAAAGCCATACATATTCCCCTGATGTTGAGACATCTGATGGAACATGTTGAACCTAGAAGCCTGCATGCTCCTATGGTATTGAGGAGGTATAAACTGCCTGGCTCCAGAAGTATGTACCTTCCCTTGATGAGGACCATAAGCATACCTTTTCCCAACATTTTGAGGCTGCTGGTGAGCAACCTGCTTAGGTTTAGGATTATGTCTCTTTTTGTTATGTTGAGACATTGGTTGAGACATATCCTTTTTGGTTCCTGAAGTACTAGCTTCAGCAGAAACCTTCTCCTCAACAACAAATCCTAAGCCAGATTTGTCTCCTGCTACCTTTTCTGCCTGAAGGATCTTATTAAGAGTATCAGATCCACTGTTCAACATTCTAACAGATTTTGTCATTTGATCAAGTTGAGATTTAACCAACAAGACTTCATTTTCAAGATCAGCTTTAACAGTCTCAAGCTGAACAATTTGTTTCTTTTGTTTCTCTCTTTCTTGACAAACCTCTGCACTCCTCAGACATAACTCTTGATAGGAGGCTGCTAACTCCTCAAAAGTCAGTTCCTCATCACTTGATTCTCCATCAGACACACATGTCCCTGTCAATGCTCTGACATGCTTGGTTGACTCTTCTTCACTTTCACTGTCAGTATCAGACCAGGAAACAGTCATGCCCTTCTTCTGCTTCTTAAGGAATGTAGGACATTCTTTCTTGACTTTCCCATAACCTTCACACTCAAAGCATTGGATCCCTTTGTCTTGAGCAGTATTCTCTTCATCCTTTTCTCCAAGAGCACTAGAGGCATTAGACAGCTCAAGAATACTCATATGAAAGTCATGAATAGTTTCATCTTCCTTCATCTTTAGACTTTCAAACTTTGATGTCAGAAGTTGAAGTCTTGACATCTTAACCTTTGAAGTTCCTTCATGAGTAGTCTTCAAGATGTCCCAAGCTTCCTTAGCAACTTCACAGGTATTGATCAACCTGAATATGTTCTTATCAACTCCATTGAAAATAGCATTTAAAGCTTTGGAATTACCAAGGGCAAGCTCATCTTCTTCCTTGGTCCATTCTTCTTCAGGTTTCAGTTTTGAGCTGCCTTCTTTTTCTTTCCCAGCATCATCTTTCTCAACAACAATAGGTGCTTTCCATTCTTTTATGATAGCCTTCCAAGCCCTGCTGTCCAAGGATTTCAAAAAGGTAATCATCCTTGGCTTCCAATAATCATAATTAGAGCCATCCAGAATAGCGGGTCTATTCACAAAACCACCAACTTCCTTGTCCATCTTACCAGAAAGTATCAGCCCTAGATCTCACCCAGATGCAAAGCAGGATGCCTGTTCTGATACCAATTGAAATTCTGGCACCAGATATGTGATGTTACGTGTGATGTCACAACAACACACTCTGCAATGGACAATATAAAACAATAGAAGAGTACACAAAGAATTGTTCACCCAGTTCAGTTAAACAACTTACTCTGGGGGCTACCAAGCCAGGGATGAATTTCACTATCAGTAGAATTAATTTACAGACTCAACAACCTAGTTGACATCTTCTAAACTTAATCACTACTTAATGAACCTTCTACCTAAGAGACCACTTAGGTATGAGAACACTACTCAATCCCTAAATCACTTCAGTGATATAATTCAAAGATCACACACTTTGAAAAACACAACTTGATTCTGCTTCACAGCTTTGATCAAGAACAACTCAAAACAACAACACCAATTCACACTAGAATGGTTTACAACACATACACGAAGACACAAACGACTCTCAGTCTTTAGCTCTCTTTCTTCTGTACTTTCTTCAAAGGATTGATGCGCTTTATATAGCTATTTGATTTGGGCTGGGATCTGCTACAATATCTGACCTGATTTGTTATTTAAAACTGAATCTTTAAAACAGATTTTCTCTCAAAAATCTTCTTAAATCTTCAGCCTTTAAACGCTCCTACAAATCTGCATCAAATCTGTTTGCAACAGAAAATATCTCCTCAAAGATATTCGCATCCAATAACTCTAACAGCTCTCCCAAAATCCAGCTAATACACTTAACCCTAAAAACATCTCAAATCTGATGTTTTAATGATCTGCATATCTAATGTCATGACATCGCATGTGACATCAGACTTCAAAACTACAACAACTTAAACACTTAACATTAACCAATGTTAAGACTCAATGTTAAGACATCACCCATGTGACATCAACATTGAGCAACTTTGTTTTACCAAAATTCTAGCCAATCCAAGAACTAACAATGTCAATGTCTTCTAAGTCCTGGATAAGTTGTGTGGTAGTGTTAGTTGAACCGTGATGAAAGTTGTTGTATTCATTGGAACCATCAACTTCCTCTTGCATGATAATACGATTACAGTTCACATCCAAGCAAATAGAATCTCATAAGTGAAGATGGATGGTTTATACCTGAGTGAATCGCACACTCAGAGATACAACAGAGCCGCCACCGAACTTTATTTAGTCCCAAAGGACAGGGAAAATATCGATAAAACCCGAGGGGAAGAGAAACGTGAACGGGGTTGGTTATGCGAAAGGAAGGTACCAGCACCTAACGCATCCGTCGTACTCGACGGGAACCATTTAGCTTGCTTCTCTAGGCTTGGATGGGTTATCTATCTAAAGGCTTCTATCTAAAAGAAAGAAGAGAGGGGAGAAAAAGAAAGAAAGAAAGTGCTCGCGGAGGATTAGGGCCCTCGTGCCTACGTACCCTCATAGTGCAATGAGGAAATCAGAGCGCCGTAGTTCATGGAACCAGGGAAAGAAAGAGGAATGGAAGAAGGTGGAAGGGTGGAAGTGTGGAAGGATGGAAGTGTGCTCGCCAAGATCATCGCGATCTCGTGCCTACGTATCATACATTCGAAAGAATGCAGAATTAGAGCTTCCGTAGTTTGGGGAACTAAGACGGAAAAAGAAAAGGAAAGGAAATGGGAAGTGGTGTCAAAACCAAGAGCAAAAGAAAGGAGAAAGATCCGCCGGGATAAAAAAAAGAAGTGGTGTCGAAACCAAGAAAGAAGAAGAGCAAAAGGAAAATAAGGAACTCTACTGGGGGGGAACAAAAGGATAAAAGCTCGGTATATTAACTGATGTGCAGTGGTTAACCAGATAGGATAAGAGATCAAGACTATGTGGGGAACAGAGACTTGGTGTCAACAGGTAGACTGTGATGAACCAAAGAGAATAGAGTACTGAACCAAGAGAAGGTGTTTGACTCTGCGGGGATCTCGATATATTAACTGATAAATAATGGTTAACCGAGGAAAGAGAAAATTGCCACTTTGTGGGGATAAAGGCTTTAACAGTTAGACTGTGATCAACCAAAAGAACGGATGTAGAACCAAACGAGGGTTGTAACCCAAATGACGGGTGTGAGACCAAGCGAAGGTCGTGACCCAAAGGACGGGTGTGGGACCAAGCGAAGGTCATGACCCAAAGGAATTCGGTACCCTGACTGAACAAACAGTACCTGACCGAAGAAAAGGGTATTTGAACCAAAAGAAGGTTACTAACCCAAAGGGTGCAAGTGTTCGAACTAAGAAAAGGTTGCTAATTGTTGGGGATTTGGTTTTAATAGAAGAAACTGTGATTAACCGAAAAGGAAACGAGTGATTAACCAAGAGAAGGTGATTAACCCAAGAGGCTCAGTATTTTAACAAACGGACTGTGGTTAACTGAAAAATGGGTGATTAACCAAGAGAAAGTGATTAACCCAAGGAACTCAGTGTGTTAACAGGTAGACTGTGGTTAACTGAAGAAATGGGTGATTAACCAAGAGAAGGTGATTAACCCAAAAGGAAACTCAGTATATTAACAGATAGACTGTGGTTAACTGAGAAGAAAGGGTGATTAACCAAGAGAAGGTGATTAACCCAAGAAGAAACTCAGTGTGTTAACAGATAGACTGTGATTAACTGAAAAGACGTGCAAATTGGTGTTTTAACTGACATACAGTGGTTAACCAAACAAAGGGAGAGAAACCAAGAGAAGGTTGCGAACTCCGCTAGGGTTTCGGTGTTTAACAGGAAAACTGTGTTGAACCGAAGAAGGAGTGCGATTGCAGGAGAAATAAAGAATTGGTTTTAACAGTATGACTGTGATCAACCAGAGAAAGAATGATACTCTTTTGGGGAATCATTAAGCAATGATTGACCAACAGAAAAGGAAAGTATTGAAACAAAAAGTGTTTGCTAACCCAAGGTGACAAGGATCTTTAACCAAGAAAAAGGTGATTGATTAAATGAGAGATTAAAAGGTGCAAGAATGATCAAGGATCGACTCGATTGGGAATTGAGAAAAACACTATAGCTTGAGGATAGAGTTGACTATTCTCGGTGGAAGGACAAGACGCCCTTACCAAAAAATAGCCAGAATGAGGGTAGGATAAACTCCATCCTCATTCCTTCTCTAGCGCTCAAAGTATAATGTGGAAATTGACACGGACAGCATAACAACGCCAATTTGTACAATGCTCCAGTGTCGTGCTCTAGTACGTCGTACGAAACTCTGACTCCGTGGGAGAAGAGAGAAAGAAAGCTCTAAAGGAAGCCTAAAGAGAAGCGCCAAAGGGAGGGATCAATAATCGAAACGGAGTTTCGATTAATTAATCAAAAGGGAGGAATATGCTAACAATTTTCCAAATAAATGGAAAATTATTAAAACAACAAGGTGTATTATTGATTATACAAGATTAAGCTTATTCTCTTGAGAATAAACTTAATGCAAAGCAAAGAGAGAAAATGCAAAACAATGCCAAAAGATACACCAAATCATGTAGCATGTGATCAAAGGAAATGCAAGAAAGCATGCATTCACATAATGCCAAGAATATGGACAATTTGAATAATCGAAAGGGTGCAACAAAAGTTCATGAATAAGCTTCAAATAGAAGTTAAATGACACTTAAAACATCCATAAAATCAAGCATGACAATCAATGGAAGTTAAAAGGAAGAAAGCATGGCAAACACACTTGAAAATGCAAGAAAATGGCCTTCTGGTTCAGTGTTAATCGATTAACACTTTTGCACTGCAAAGTGTTAATCGATTAACACTTGCAAAACAGCAAAAAAAAAATTGAAAAACAGAGTGTTAATCGATTAACACTAGCACAAGGGCTGAAAATAGTTTTCAAAAGTGCTTTTGGCCAACCTATTGATTGTGCAATCACTCCAATGCTAGGGCAAACAATTATGCACGAAAAATCAAGTTTAAAACCAGCAAATGATCAACAATGGAATCGATTAAATCATCAAGATCATGGATCAAGCAATGGTATAATCAATTCACATGTAAATCAACGAAACTACATCGCGAATGATACGAAAACGTTCAAAACAGAAAAATGGGTGAGATCTACCAACCTACAAGCTAAAGATTTGGCTTGGTGATTTTTGCAAGGAGATCTTGGCGAAGATAATCAAAGAAAACCGGAGGAATCTTCAACTATAGCCGAAACGTATCGAAACCGAGCAAATTGCGACAAAAACTCCAAAATGAGAATTATCACCGAAGAAACTTGAAATAACCACTTGAGATGAATCCAAAAGCTACTGAAGCTCCACAAAATCCAATAGAATGGAATGATGGTGAAGGTTAAGCTCAAGAAAAAGCACTTTCGAGGTGAAAGTAGCTTTTCTTTAATGGAGAATTAAGAGCTTTGGTGAGGTTTTGGAAGAGAATTGAGATGAAGATGAAGAAGTAGCTGAGAAAAATCAGAGAAAATGTGAGAGAATTGAGAGTGAAGTGTGAGGAATTTGTGTGAAAATGGTTGATCCCTTGAAAAGTGAGTGAAGGTGTGTTTATATAGACTTTTGGTTTGGAGTGTGAGAGGTTTGGAATTTGGTTTAGACTTAGCTTTGGGTGGTTTGGAACTAGGCTAGGAGTTAGTTAGGCTTGACTCACCGAGTCAAGCGGTTAACTCGGTTAGTTAGGATCAACTCGGTAACAATCCCAATGTGAGCTCCAACATCCAAAGGTCCACATACTTGGAAATCAAGAAACATTGTGCACTTATTTGAAAATGATGCACTGGAATAAATTTGAGTGAATTCTTGAATACTCCAGAATGTTCCACATGCTACTAGACCAATGTAGAAGTTCAAAATATGGAGGGAAAGTTGCTGTCTTGAAAAAGCAGCAAATTCTGCAAAATTTTCATGTGTTAATCGATTAACACATTTGCACTGCAAATGGTTAATCGATTAATCAAACCAAAAATGCCCAAATTTGCCTGAAAAAAGGTGATGTGGCCACGATTTCGATTTTCAACCTCTTGCTTTGATGAATAGGCATATAAACCCTTATTTTGTGCTTGTTTTGATGATGTGATGACCTTGTGAGGATATGATTAATCGGGCTTGAAAAACTTGAATATTCCTGCAACAAAATTAAAAGAGAAAAATGCGAATACGTATGTCAGCGATGAGAATGCACATGCTTATGCAAAAGGAAAAAGAGGGAGGTTAAATTTTAGGTTACGACAATAAGTATGTCGAAACAAAGGCACTCAACATATCTTGCAGGCAAAGAATATAATCTAAATAGTTTATCAGAAGCTTGAAACTAAAACAAATGCAATCCACTATCAATCTTAACTTTTCTTTGAATCTAGCAGTTCAAAGTTCAAACCTTCCCCATATCACCAAATATAACTACACGCTGCAAAGACTTCTGCCCGAGAAAGGGAGCTGCTCTAAACTGATACTGTTTACTCCACATGTAGATCCATTCTTGAGTTTGTGCCCTATCTTGTACTCATATCTACACAACACGCAGAAGGCACAAAGAACTTATATTCAGTTTAATTAAAACATATATCATGCTATAATAAAAACAATCGTATTAATTAATATTAAATAGAAAATATGACACAACATGATATACTAAAAAGTGCATATAAATAGGCCACTATAAGCTAGAAATAACATACATTCTGTTAGGCCACAGTTCTTTCAAATGACCGCTGTGAATGTATCCAGGGTCACACCATCCTACTGTTCTAGCTGGTGCACCTGTTTAGCGAGTGATGACCAATATTGTTGGGAAAAAATTTCCATTAAACAAAACATGTTGAGTAAAACTGATGATTCTATCGGTGGTCTGGCCTAAGCACTTGTTAAGCATATATGAGACATACACAAATAGACCGGGTCTACATCAGAAGTGTGTCAGACAAGAATTTGGATGTGTAAGGAAAATTAATCAGAGGATATATATCAAGTGCACAAATTCAAAGGTAATGCTTGGCTTACTTACCACATAAGCTATCACGAGTGAAAATCAGTGTCCCAGCAGGTGAATGTACATAATCCCCTACTTTTGGTCTCCATTCAACAAAAGGCTCAGCATCACTAATCCCGTATCCACTTGTCCATGTTACAGTCATCTGCTTTTAAGTGATAAATGATAATATTTTAATTTTGAAAAAGGTAAAACAACCATATTTTCAGTAATGCAATATATGACAGAAGAAGTTGAACTTACCTCATTCCATGACTTTCCTAATGCCAGCCCGAGAATAGATATCGTCAAAATCATCTGGTGAATAACATTGACAGAGTGATATCAGATGACAATAACCTTAGATATTAGCCTAGCAACAATAAAAAACAACACCATATGGCGCTGCCATATCTGCCATAAAGTGCCATTAGCCACAACTTTTGTCAGAAAAAAATTCCGCCGCATTTCGCCATGGCTGATATTTAACAAAACTTAGATGTAGTAATGTGTGTTGTTATCACTGTTATCGACTTACAAATCAACTCAAAGACTATGTATACAATAGTATAAATAAGCAAAATCCTTTAAAAGTCAACTTTAACTAAAAAATGTAACGTATGTGACATATTGGACAACACAAGCAACATCTATAGAACACTACCTAGTTTTTATCCAACTAATTAGAAAGAAAACGATTGTGTCCTATGTGATATGATTACAAAAGTTATAGAATATCCAATAAAAATATGATGGCATGTTGAACATTTTTCAAGCACCATTAAAATTTCTAAGCTATCATTCCATTTCTTTGAGATACACAGGTTGATACTTTCCGATTTGAACATTTAAAATTTTCACCTTATGTCCAAGTGTTGAATCTAATTATAAGAGGAAGCGCATAACAAATCGGAATCAGCTTGGTGTGAAGGTGTAAAACATCACCTTCAAATTGCTTAAACAGTGGCCGACCACCACACGTTCCTCACGAATCGGGCACCGCCACCGGAGTAGCCTTTCGTCCTCCGCTCCCCTATTCGTCTTCAGAACCATATTTATGTTTTGATTCTGAAATAGAGAGAAGAAAGAAGAGCACTATGTTTTGAAATGATAGAAGCTAAATGATTAAGTAGAACTTATACGATAATAGTAAACCAACATCAATGTCTACATTGCCATGTACCTAAACCAAGAATTCATTTTATAACATAAACTAAACATAAAAATAAGTTAAGCATATCACTCTCAAAAAATAGGAGTTGAACATGTCAGTTGCTCAATGATAGCTACTTAAAGGGTCAGCTGCTTTTCCAGTTCGAGCATAAGTCCATGCCTTTGCAATTGTTTTCTTCATCTCTTCGTCCCCATCCTCATACATATTCTGCAATTCATTCATGTACAGTATAAGTCAACTAATACTAATATTCTTTGCACCTCTTATATTGATTCCAATGCCGATCCCCGCAACACGCCTAATACACTGCTCCTCTACCTCATACGCCAAAACATAACCCGATGATATTGAGAAACACAAACAGGAAGTTCTGCTGTAAATATATGCTCAGGAATCACCCCGTTGTACACCCTAAGCACGCCCTTGGATGCGAGAACCACTGCCTTATGTTATCTTCGATCCATAATACAAAGAGTTGGGATCATTAACATGGGAAGAGGTGGGATCATTAACATAAGTAGAGGTTGGGTGCTGCAAATGATTTTAAGATGACATAAGTAGGGATCATTATCAATTGTTTGTATTATTTCAAATTTAATGTTGTATATACCGTTGTTTCGTAGCAGGTAGAAAGAAGTTGATGTACTGTCTAATTATCTTGAAGGAATGATACAACCGGTGAAGTTTTCCACTTAAGTTGCCACTTTAGATTAAAAGCCATTGTCTTAAAAATCATAGTGTTGAGTGCAATAGGATATTGCTACTTCTCAATCAGTAACATGGCTAAGTGTACTTAAGGTTTCCATAACATTGACCTGTCACAATCAAATAGAGTAATCAAAATTAGCAAAGGAAATAAACACAACACGTTACTTAGATCGCAACAGATGTTTACCATATGTCATCTTTTCAGAACACCGTCATAATGTGTTCGACACTGATTAATAATTATACCATGGTGATAAATAGCAGGGAGGCAAATCTATTTTACCATTGTAACAAAGATATGCATAACAAACCAAGAGCCCGAGCAATAGCTCGTCGTATGTTCTGCTCTCCATACTATAGAAGATGTTGCAATGATTGAATAGCCATTTAAACGCTTAATTCTTCAGCAATTGCTACCATAGCAATTCCAAGAACTGCTGGACCTTGGTGCATTTCACCTTTGTCAAGATGTTGTTAACAATGACCCAAAAGATTTGCACCTGCATGAAATAAGCACCAATAATTATAAACATTAAAGGTTGTGTTGAATATGTCAGAGTAAGATGAATAAACTCTGACTCCCTTCTTTGATTTCGTCAGCATCTGAATAACAAAAAATTGGTAGTAAAAATACGTCGGGGGTACGATAACATGGATATCACTGCCCTGCAATGGAAAATCCAACAAAAACAGTCAATACAAAATTCCAACAAAATATTAAAATAACGAACTGAAGACTGTGTTGATAGGGTTCATGGCGACCTAATTCTTATCGGCATCATCGATGAGACACTCAAAGTCACTGAAAGTTACAAGTTCTATTCTACAAGCTTCCTCTTCCAACTGTAATTCATCTTCCAGCTTCCGACATTCTCCGGTGAACCCATAAAATCAAAAAGCCTAACTTGAACCCACAAAATTCTACAACAACAACAAAACCAGTCAAAACCGATATTAGATATGGATATTTTTCGCCTAAAATCATACAAATGTCACACAGATGAAATCATAATATTGTTTAAGTTCATTACCTACTCCTTGAATGTGGAATTAAATCGAACATCTTGAGAGCACTCCCAAAATCAATTTCCAGTATCAAATTATTAAAATACTCACAAAACTCATAACCACCTAGAAATTAAAAGGAGAAAACTTAGCTTTTATTGTCGATATCGGTGTTGCGATCCTTTTTTTGTTTGGATTTGGTGTTGCGAGCCCGACAAGACAGTGTTCCTAAATAACAGCTCCTTGGAGATCATCTTTCCCGAAATTAACATGGTCAAATACTGCATTTGAGGGAGAAGGAAGAAAGAAGAGAAAGAAGGAATTTGATGGTATCATTATGGAAGAGGAAGAAGGAAGAAAAAGATGGAGAAAGAAGAAGAAGAGAAAGAAGGAAGAAGAAGAAAGAGAAAGAGAAAAAGATAAAGAGAAAGGACGAGAGAGAGGGAAAGAGGGTCAGAATAAAATTGAAGTTTCAAACAATGAGGGGGTTGTAAGGTTGACATGTGTCCAAGAGGGTAGAAATGTAAAATTAGTGGTACCAATTTTTCTTATATGGTAGATATCTACTCCAGGGATGTTCGTCGTAATCAACTAATGTTAGATAAATATGATAAGACATAGTTGCAAAAAATAAAATTTAAAATATATAAAAATATAAAGTTTTAAGTTTGGTTCAACCTTACTAATTTAGATAGATTGAAAACAAATGTATGAATTATAAATTCTCAATAGAATACATTGTAAACTTTAATTTAAATTAAACATTCAAATCAATCATATCAATTAATAATATTTTATAAAATAAAATTTCATTCGGTACTTTCATGTAAAAAAAATTATATATATTTTTTCTAATAGCAAGTTGATTGAAATAGAATATTAAGGGTACTCTAACATTTTATAAACCAAAAAGAAATTAGGAGAAATTCTCTACTAACAAGAATTATGATAAACAATACAATCGATTCATACAAATATCTTGATAATTAATGTTGGAATATGAAATATAACAATTATGATAAACATTACAATAGATTCATACAAATATCTTGATAATTAATGTTGGAATATGAAATATGTCTAACACTGACCATCTTCAAACTAAGAATTTGATGTATCAAACAATGTTTTCAAATTTCAACTTGCTTCATGAAAAATAGCATCGTTTTTAGACTTCCAGAGTCCCCAAATAATCGCCAACCAAATGATATCAATATTTCCCTTACTAGAAATAGTTTTAAAGAATCTACTCCAAGATAAGAAAAGCTTCCAAGAAGGACCAATAACACTTACAGAGAATCTAGTCCAAAATCCAACTTGCTCCCAAACCTTTTTCGTCATTGGACAACCAAAGAAAAGGTGATTAAGATCTTTCTCCGTTTAAAGACACAACACCCAAAGAGCATCATGATCCGTTAGACAAAGACCTCGTTCAATCAATTGATCTTTAGTAGTCCATCGATTCAAGAAAATCCTCCATTCAAAAACTTTAATGTTCGCCGGAACCGCCACTTTTCAAAGAGTACGAAAAGCTCTACTTCTATCCTCCTCCATAATAACTTGAACATTGGCCTCCAAAAATCCTTTGTATCAAATACTAGCAGTATAATGAGAGGATTCACTGCTACCCTATTCCACGATATCCACCGAGTCAACAACAGGGACAAAAGCTGAAATAAATTTCAGCATCTGAAACATTTTGCTTCCAACCAAGGCTGAGTCCTGATGCAGAATCCTGCCACCCCCCCCAACTCCAAACAACATCTAACCAACTTCTAAGTCTTTGATAAAGGCCCATTTATCCTTACTGAGCGTATACAAATATGGGAATAACTTCGACAATGTTTTATCACCACACCATTTGTTAGTCTAGAATCGAGTTAGAGAACCGTCGCCAATTTTATTGAAAACTGAACCTGCAAAATCAAAACCCAAATTCGTAGATAAAGGTCCAAGTTTTTTCACATCTTTCCACTAAATTGATGAGGGAACTTTGACGTTACAACACTTATTCAAAAGCATAAGATCCTCTCGATCAACATATCTCGCCTCAATGATCTTCTTCCTCAATGCCTCCTTTTCAACTAAAATCCTTCACTTCCATTTAGACAAAAGAGCCAAGTCAAACTCCTCCAAGCTTTTGATACCAATACCACCAAAACCTTTAGCTTTGCAAACTAATTTCCATTTAACCTAATGGATCTTTGATTTCTCCTTCGTTCTTCCCCAAACAAACCTCTGCCAAAATTTATCAATTTCTTTCCAAACTTTAACCAGAGCTTTATAGAAAGAGAAAATGAAGATGGGTAGACTACTCAGAATGAAATTTAAGAGTAATCATCCCTCCAAAAGAGAGGAATATCCCTCTCCACAGAGCTAACTTAACTTTACACTTTTCGATAATGGAAGCCCACATTTTTATCCTCCTTGGATTTGAACCAAGAGGTAACCCGAGGAAGCTAAAAGTTGATTCCTCCACCTTACAAGATAAAAAATTGGAAACAACAAGTATGAAATGATCACTAACATTGATCCTAATCAACCTATTCTTGTGATAGTTAACTCCTAACCACGAAACCAGTTCAAAACCCCTTAAGATGGCTTTAATACTCCATAAATTCTTCCAACAACCTGCACATATAATCATAGTATCATCTGCAAATTGGACTAAATCAATAGAGGGGCCTTCCCGCACATAGAAACCTTCGAAATAACCTCTAGCAGTAGCATTTAAGAACAACTGAGTTAGCCTTTCAGAAACTATCACGAAAATGAAGGGAGATAAAGGATATCTCTGCCTTAAGCCTCTCTCCATCTTAAAATCCTTCGTCACACTTCCCTTAACCAAGATACATATATGACTATTAAAAATGCAAGCTTTCATCCAACCCATCCAAATACTACCAAATCCTATTCTCTTCATCATAAATCTTAAAAAAAAAACCCCAACTCAAGCAATCATACGCCTTTTTGAAGTCCACTTTGAACATAAAACAATATTTCTTCTCCATAGTATATTGATCCACCACTTCATTAGCAACTAAAACTCGATATAAGATTTTTCTTCCCGGCACAAAAGTCGATTGACAAAGTGAAATCAATCCACCAAGAACGTTTTTCAACCTCGATGCCAAAAGTTTTGCCACAATCTTATATAGACTACTAACTAAACAAATCGGCATGTAGTCTAAAAGATTAATAGGATGAGAGATATTAGGAATTAAGGTGAGAAAAGAAGAAGTAATAGCCTTTGAGAGAACTTCCTTTTTTTGTGAAAACCCTTAACAAAAGAAAGAATATCATCATTCAATATCTCCTACCAATTTTTGATGAAAACGAAATTCTACCCATTCGGCCCTGGACTTTTAGCTCCATCACAACACCAAAAAGCATATTTGATTTCTTCATCTGTAAAAGGAGCTTCCAAGTAGTTGACGTCAGCCAGACTAAGGGTTCTAGTCTAAATACCTTCCAAAACTGGTCTAGCTATGTCGGGTTCCCTGTACTTCTGATAGAAAAACTTCTATACAATAGCCTTAACCTCTTCCACAGTATCTACCACACTGCTAACTATATTGACAACCCCTACAAACTTCCTCCTTGCCCTATCCTTAATCAAATTATGAAAATACTGAGAATTTAAATCCCCTTCTCGAATCCAATTCACCCTGGACTTCTGGATCAAGATATTATCCCTAATAGATAAATTATTCCAAATAGAACTAATGACCTTGCTTCTTCTATCAACTAACTCCTTCACATCTCATTCATACAACTAGACAACAAGTTACCCACTACATTAATCTCTTCCACCCCTTCATCGAATTTCAAATCGTGCCACCCAAACACCTCTTTGTTCCATCTTCTAAGGCTGACTTTCAAGATCTTGAAATTCTCTTTAATAACAAAATCACTAATTCCTTCCACACACTTCAATAAGTATTTATTATCGAACCAACAATTGTTGGTTTTGAAAGGCTTAGCACCCTAATCTTCCTTATTGATTTTCATCTAAACAGGACAATGATCAAAGATGTCCCTATTCCCAATAACTTGACCTGCCACTCCCCACATATTCATAAGAGATTCATAGATTAAAAACCTATCAATCCTACTCATTGATTTCCCATTTCCATTGTACCAGGTAAAAGAATTACCAATACAAGACAAATCCACCAAATTTGATTCTTCAATGAAATCCTTAAACTCCCTCTGGTCACCACTTCAATGGAAAGAAAACACATATCGTATGTTGGCAGGGTAGTCTTGATTAAGGCCATCATACATGATATCCCTAATTATGCGATGAGTGTCTATAAATTTCCTAAAGGCTTTTGTGAGGAAATAAAGATAATTATAAGACAATACTGGTGGGGAAACATAACTAAGACAAAAAATAAAGGGATATGTTGGACAAGAGGGAAGAATACCTGTCAAACCAAAGATATGGAAGGCCTGGGTTCAGAAATATGAGCATATTTAACAATGATCTCCTTACAAAGAAACTATGGGGAATTTATACTAATAGCAACACCTTGTTGCATAGATGCCTGAAAGCTAAGTATTTTCCTAGGTCAAGCATCTTGAAAGTAAAAACAAAACAAGGTGATAGATTTATGTGGAATAACATCATGCAAACCAAAGACCAATTACTTAAGGCCTGCTGTTGGAGAATCAGTAATGGGGAAACTAATAAGGTTTGGGAGGATCCATGGATACCCTACCAAGAATGGTTTAAAGTTACAACTTGGAAACCATTGGACTCCAATGTGTTTTGGTTAGGGACCTACTTGATGAAGGGGGAAAGGGGGGAATCTAGACGTTATATAAGATACGTTTATCCCCTGTGATAGAGAAGGAATTCTACATACAGTAAAAATGAGAATAATATCCTTATATGGATGTCTAGTAAAAGGGGGAGACTATAGGTTAAAACAGGATACCACTCGGTACATGATAATCTAAAGGGTGATGATTCAGAACAGTCAAACAAAAAGGATAACATAATAATTTGGAAGAAATTCTGAAAAATTCACATTATTCCTAAAATCCAAATCCTTAGTTGGAGAACCTTGAATGAGGAAATTCATTTAGAAATTCCCAGGCCAAAAGGGGGATCCTATGCCCCTTATACTTCCCCATGTGCCTCAAACATAAAGAGACCACTAACTATATTTTCATGAAATATGGACTAAAAAGGATTGGTTCAGCATGGTTATAAACATAAATTTTGAAATAAATAAGCAGAATGGTGTTAAAAATTGACTATGGGATACTATTAGTCAGAAGGATGAAGATACGGTTTGTAAGGTGTTAACTACCTTGTACTATATTTGGCGGGTGAGAAACAAAACGATCTATAAGAACATGCATATGGTCATCCAAAAAACCGTCACACAAACAATAGTTTGAAGAAGTTTCAAAATAGGGAAAGCTCAAGAATTAAGGAATATCAAGGTGATAGAGGAAAAAAATGAAGTACCCGAGGGAGAACATGAAGACGAAGAGGAATAACACCAAAGGAATCATCAACAGAGATAAAATAAAAAACATGCAAGAAGATACGAACATCTCCAACAAAAATGGCAAAGCGATCACCGATGAGGTTGGGTACCACTAGAAGCTTCCTCATTGCAACCAAAACAAAGCATTGCACACAAATCGAGAGACCTACACAAGAAACACGTGCAAACAGTTAACGAATATATATATATATAACAATTGGAAAGGTAAAAATAAGGAAGATAACACTTGGGAAAATGAGCAAATAAACATTTATACTGAAGTGAATCTGGAAATTGAAGGAAAATAGAATTTAGGGGTGTGTTTTAACAATGAGAAAGGTAACACGATATCAATGGCTACATGGAATCAATGGGGTTATGTGTGTGAGTGCATTCTTCCATATAGTTATGTTTTAAATGATGTCAAAATTGTCAAAACTAGGATCAATTTAGCATTTTTGTATATTGGACGGTATCAACCCAATCTTAGATTTGCATTGATCATCTTTAGCATTAGGATGCATACAAACATGCTTGAAATTGATTGGAAGTAACTTAGGCAAGAAACATGCTTAAAAAATTGAGTTTTAGTAAGAAAACCTTTGTATAGGTAGACATATGCATTGTTAGGTCGACCTATAGAAGCTTTTGTTTCAGCATAGGTCGATACAAAGCTTGCACAGGTAAACACACACGCTTCAATAATAAAGGTTGCAGGTTCTGCCTAACAGGTTTCCTTATACAGGTCGACCAAAGACCTTTACAGGTCGGCACATCACCTTCATAGGTCGGCCTGTAATATAAAAATCTTGAAATTTTGTCTTTCCTTTAATTTCTTCATGCATGCCATTTGTTCCATACCATATATACATATATATACTCATTCATGCACCTCATTCTAGAGAGGTACTAGTGTAAAACCTAAACGAAACCAGAATTACAAAGTCAACCCATCATCTTCAACCTCTTTTCTATGCATACACACAATCAAACTACACATAATCATTTTTTTGATTGGGTGACCATCTAGATTAGGGTTGATAACATCTAATTAGGTCGGTGTAACCGAGAATACTGGGTTGGGTTCTTTGTGTGTTTCAAATAAGAAAACCAAGTTGAGGTTTTCCTTCAAGATCAATGGGATTTGAAGGATTTGGACAAGATCACGTAAACACGGATTCGATCGAGTGAAGAGGCCTTGATATTTGGTGGGATAACCTTGCAAGGGAGTAGTGTGAAACAGTGGATCGTGTTTGTGAATCTTGGGCTCAACAAGTGCGTGCTAGGGATTAATCCAACCGAGCGAAAACCTTGAAGACGAGGAGGTCTTACAAGCTAGTAATAAGAAACGGTAGATTGTAGCAGCATTGTTGATTACTTGGTCAATCTTTGATCAAGGGTTTTGGAGGTGGCAGAATCAACAACAAACCATAGGGTTTGTGGGGTTATAGTTCTTCATCTTTTATATACATATTGTTTTGCAAAGTAAGGTGATATTGCAACTATCTCAATTCGATTTCGAATTAAGGGCAGACGTACCCGTAGCAAAGCCGATTGGGGAACTGCCAAAACAAATCCTTCTCTCTCTCTCTCTCTATATATATATATATATATATATCTTTAATTGTTGTACTTGCAAATTATTAAATCTTTGTTTTTTGAATCAATTTGTTTGGAAATAAAATTTTGATTACGTTTTGAACTACGATTTGTTGATATAATCATAATCACTTTGATTGTGATTGGTTTTAACATCAACAAATCAAATTAAATTTTCTAACATTATCGATTGCACTCAAGGTGTTCGATAAATTGTTTCAATAGTTTTAAATTGAATTTTGACCATTAGAAATAAGCTATACGCATAGCTTAACATTTAATTATGTGTGAATTAATCTTTGCTGAACAATTTGTTCTCATTATCGAAGCATATCGTCTAACAATGTGAATCCTCTTTCCGCGAAAGCCAAAGCCGTGCAGAACACGGTTGAGCTAGTGATGAAGATGAAGGTGTAGGACATTGTCATACACTCAGACAACCAAGAGCTTGTTGAAAGGTTGAAGAAAGGAAAGTTAAGAAGATTCAAAGGGGATGTTGATGAGAATAGAAAAGGAAAAGACAGAGGGACTGAGAGTGAAGCTGAAGTGGCACCTAGTGAGGATAAAACTCACTTAGGGAAAATGCTCATTAGCACCCAAAAAAACCTAATGAGTATCACGAATTGGACTATTTTTGACATTAAACAGAATCACAATGAACAAGCCCACGACCTAGATAGTAGGGCCATTAATTGTTTTAAACATGGATAATATAGCCCAATAACTATTCATTAATAAAAGTTCTGCTTTTCTCAACAAAAAAAATGTAAAATAACTTATAATTTAGGACAAATATTTTTGACAAAATGACTTATTATAATTTAGGATAGGAGGATTATTTTCTTTTTAAACCATTGAAATTAATTTAAATTCAAAAATTCAAAATGAAAACCCTTGGATTTAAACCCTTGACCATATATTTCAACCAATAAATAAAACTAACAAATTAACACAAATCTGACTACTATTGTACAAATTTAAATACATAATACTAGTATTTAATACCGTTAAGTCATCTTATTTACCAGGAACATCATATGTAGGGGCATAAATTTAAACCCACGATATTTTATTTATTCACCTTTAAATTGTTAAATTTCAGTTATTAGACCATTTAACAATATATCTAAATATATTATTGTAACAATCTCATAATTTCAAATGAAGATATCTTATTTTTTGAACTATTATTTAATAAGTTAAGTTTTCACACTTCTCAAATAAATTGATAAACATGAGACTTGACATCAAAATAAATAAATTGATAATCAAATTTTGAATCAATTATTTATTAAAATAAGAGTCTTAAATAAACAATTTATTTACCGTTTATAACACCTACACTTATCAAAATAAATGCTTGTGAATAAACATGCATAAATTATATTTATAACAAAGATAATAATAGATGTATAATTTTTTTTATATATGCTATAAGTTTTTGTCATAAATTATCTTGGAGAATTTATAAAAATAATTTCAAAATTTTTTATAAAAAATGTCATAATTTGTTATGATAAGGTCTTATCAAATAATGTCACAAAACTTATTTCATTAGATAAGGTCAAATAAACAATGTCACAAAACTTATTTCATTAGATATGGTCAAATAAGTATTTTAAGTGTACATAACTCACACATAATATATCGATATCATTGATCAAGTTATAAAAATGGCACATTTGATAAGACTTTATGTCTCTTATTTTTGTTGTTGAAAGTTTAAGAGTTAAACTATTACATTCTATTAAGCAGTCACACTTCATTCTCATATAGGTAGACTATATCAGAAATGTTAAGTTGTAATTTCTTGTGTCGAAGTGTCGAAGCAAGGAAGTGTCGAATTGTCAAAGTCGTAGTGTCGAAGTAGTGTGTCGAAACAGTTGTTTCACACAGATTTATTTTTCTAGATTTGATATGATTTAGATTAGATTTGATTTAGTTCAAATAGATATTTTGGGATTTTATAGTTTTGGGCTTTGCTTGGAGTGCAAGCTACCTAAATCTATAAATAGGGAGTATCCCTTGTAGTTTTGTAATAATGAGAATTATAACAAGTAGTGAAGAATCACAGTGCTTGTATTCACAGTTGCAGAATTGCAAGTGATCAATAATAATCAGAAATCCCACAGTTCGTGGGTAACATTTTTCTCCAAACACTTCTCTTTTCTCGTTTCTTTCTTGCTGTTTGTTCTTCATCTTCTTCATTGCCATTACAAATTATGTGGGTTGTTATCAATCTTGAGAACAAGATTGGAAGAGGAATTACCATAGGTTGTGGTGAATTTCCAACATCTGGTATCTAGAGCTCCAGTTGCGATTCAAGGAAGAAAAATCATGATGGCTATGAGTCATTCAAACTGGCACTTTCCGGCGACCCTACCAATCCTCAAGAAAGATAATTATGAGAATTGGTGCAAGCAGATCAAGGTGGTTTTCTGTTATCAAGATCTTTGGGATCTTGTGAAGGAAGGAGTAACACCGCTTGGGGAGAACGGGACGGATCAAGAAAAGGTTGCACACAAAGAATTGAAGAAGAAAGATTATAAAGCCCTTTTTATAATCCATCAGTGTGTTGATCCAAATAACTTTGAAAAAGTTAGTGATGCAGAGTCAGCGAAGGAAGCATGGGAGATTCTTGAAAATTCGTTTGGAGGCGCAGAGAAGGTGAAAGAGGTGAGGTTACAAACTCATAAGAGAACTTATGAGTTGCTTCAGATGAAAGACAATGAAAGTATTACAGATTTCTTCACCAGAGTTACAAAGCAGGTGAATAAAATCAAGGTATGTGGAGAGGTATTGACATCAAGATCAGTTGTTGCAAAGATCTTGAGGTCATCGGCTCCAAATTTCGACCACGTGGTAGTTGCCATAGAAGAGTCGAAAGACTTGTAAGTATTGACGAAGGAAGAGCTTCAAGGGATGCTTGAGTCTCATGAACAAAGAATGGCTGAAAGAGCTGCAGGCAAGTCGAAGAGCGATATGGCTTTACAGGCGCATTCAGAAAAAGAAAGGAAAGGCAAAGGAAACGTGAATGGGAACAAAGGTAGAGGAGGCTACAACAATTCGACTCAGAAGAAACCTTGGAACCAAGGCAACCAAAGAGGTGGTACTGCAGGTAGAGGAAGAGGTGGTAGTCGAAAGCCAGACAAAAGTCACATTCAATGTTTCAATTGTCAGAAGTATGGTCACTATGTTAGTGATTGTCCAGAAAAGAAGAGAAATCAAGAAACTGATGCAAAGCTGGTGAAGCATGAAGAAGAAGAGACGTTGCTGATGGTCACAACAAAAGATGAAGAAAGATTCCAAGATCAGTGGTACTTGGACTCAGGATGCTCATCACACATGACTGAAAGGAAAGATTAGTTTGTCAACATGAAGCCCTCTTCGAAGAACACGGTGAAGTTTTCAAATGACAACACTCTAGCAGCTGAAGGTGTTGGTGATGTTCTGATTATGAGGAAAGATGGCAAAAGGTCAACAATTTCCAATGTGTTGTACATACCAGACATGAAGAGTAATTTGCTCAGTATAGGGCAGCTTGTCGAAAAGAACTACAAGGTAGTTGTCGAAGACAAGATGATGAGAGTTCTCGACGCAGGTGGTAGGTTGATCTTGAAGGCTCCAATGTCTCAGAATTGGACCTTCAAGATTGAACTCAAAGTGATGGAGCACAAGTGTCTAGAAACTGCAGCCAGCAGAGATGAGTGGTTATGGCATTTTTGACTAGGCCATCTCAACTTCAACGACATCAGAGAGTTAAAGAGAAGAAATATGGTTTCAAGATTACCAGAAATCGACATTCCAAGTGAAGTTTGTGAAGAGTGTGTTCAGTCGAAACAACACAAGAATAGCTCCAGCAAGGATGCAGGAAGGAAGTCGAAGCAATTCTTGAACTCATATACTCTATTGTATGTGGTCCAATCCAGGTGGATTCGATTGGTGGAAACAGGTACTTTGTCACGTTCATAGATGATTACACTCAAAAGTTGTGGACTTACCTCATCAAGAAGAAAAGTGATGTGATCGAGGTATTTGCCATATTCAAATTGAAATTCTGGCAACAGATATGAGATGTTGAATGTGATGTCATGACACTTATATCTTAACAATAATGAACAAGGTAGAAAATGCAGAAAACAACAGTAAAGAACACAATCAATTGTTGACCCAGTTCAGTGTAAACACACTTACATCTGGGGGCTACCAAGCCAGGAGGGAAGTCCACTATTAGTAGTATCAATTCATAGACTCTACAACCAACACACCAGTTGACAATCTACTCACTTAATCACTACCCAATGACACTTCTATCTAAGACACTCTCAGATATGAGACACCTCTCACTCCCCCTCAATCACAGCAGTGATAACAACTTACAATAATGAAATTAGAAGACACACTTCAAAGACACACCTTGGTCTTGCTTAAGAGCTTAAACCAAGAACAATACACTCGTGCTTAAAAGCTTTGAGTGGACAAATTACAACTCTACTAAATCAGTCCAATTCAAACATCAAAATAGATGAATGAATGGCTCACAAAAACAAACACCAAACACAAACCCTAAAACTTGAACACAGCTCTCACAATCCTTATTCTCCACGAGCAGCAGTTAGGGTTGATCATCTATAAATAGCAATACATTCCTTGGGCTTGGGCAATTGCAGATCCTTGATTTAATTTCCAATAAAAGCAAATTAATCTCCAAATATTTATGCATGAAAATAGCAACTCCCTATTCTTCATAAACAAATTGCCTCCAAAAATAACACTCCAATATATTACCACTTCAGTAAATATCGCAGTAATCAGATAACATAAACACACAAAAGATTGCTAAAAATAGCGCAGCAAATAAAGCCTAAAACCAGAACTGGAAGTTCTGTCAACTGATGTCAGAACATCGTGTTTGATATTAAGCACACAGTCTGCAATACTAACAAACACCACCAACACTTCACCTGCAGAATGTTAGAGACAGCATGTCAAGACATCAAGTAGAACATCGTGATGCAACGCAATGTTTTACCAAAATTTCTGCCAATACAGAACCAACAAACTCCCCCTTTGGCAAATTTTGGCTAAAACAACTCCATATCAGAGATCCCTGCAGCAACCCACACAAACACAACTAACATTCTCAGAAAACCAGAAACTCCCCCTCAAGCCAAGGAGAACAGAAAAACAAAGAAGAAAACCAGCACCTGCAAACTAGAAAACCATCTACAAAATCATCTGCAAAACCAGCAAAACAACTACTACACGACTCTCCCCTTTTTTAGCCACAATTGGACAAACACCCTCAGAAGCACGACACAACAGAAAACCAGCAAAGCAACAAAAATGTCATCAAACATAGCAAACTGAGGCTGACATCAGAAAACCAGAAAAAAATCAAGAGTACATCAAGAGTACAAACCAGAACATATGCACACTAAGGTGCCAAGAGTAGAATTCCAGAGAAAAACAAAACAAAGCAAAGAACCATCAAACAAAAGAAAAACTAATCATCTTCAGACCCATCAGACTCAAAACTTCCTTCATCACTTTCCTCCTCTCCATCAGGGTTGTTCTCCTCAGCATCAGCATCTCCATCAGATTTCTCCTCTTCAGCCCCAACTTCCTCATTATCATCACCCTCAAGAACACCTTCACCCAATTGCAGAGACTTGATTAATTTTTCAAGCTTGAATTTCCTTTCAGTATTTACACGAATCACTGCATCAAGATCTTTACATGCCTCCTTTAGCTCAAAAATCATACTTGCCTTGGTAGTGGGCTGGTTAGCATCTGAAGCAGATGTCACAACAATGTCTGGGACATGTTGACCTGCAAACAATTTTTCATGAAGGGACAAGACTGATTCCCTTTTGCAAACACTATCAGCACTAGACAAGATCCCGGGATATTGTTTCAAAATAATACCGTAGATTAAAGAAGGAAATGCAATGGGTAACTTTACAGCCATTGTTCCAACATGCTTAACAGTCTGATAAAAAATATAGGACCCATAATCAAATTTCTTCTTTGTGCCAACAGCATAAATAAACTTCCCTAAGCCAACAGAGATTGTAGTTT